>UCOM01000533.1:0-74627 GCA_900474385.1 Ormyrus pomaceus | reverse complement strand
ATTTGTAGGATTACATATTTTGATGTGTAAAAGGATAATCCGCTGGAAAATTTGGGGTAATCAAAAATTTTTTTTTTCGTTGCTTACGAACGATGCAAACTTAAGTCTCATTATATATATTCTCCCGGAAGCGACGATCCCCGCGGTCTTTTGTCCGATTCACGAGGCGATATTGCGTCCAGCTTTTGTCTATCCGAGGGACATCCTCCCCCGGCCGATTGTGCTCCGCGTAGATTTACGATTTGCACCCGGATAAATGGCAGGACGATATCGTCGGCCGTAAGAGTCTTTTAAATAATGGCGCTTGATCGATATATTGTCTCTCGATCGAGTCCTTCCGCGAAATATAGCTCGGGTGGCGCGGCGGCAATCGCGTCTCTTCGGTCGGCGAAGGTTCATAACTCGTCGTCGTCCGAATTGTAAACGTCGCTTACCTTTCGGACTACCGACGCTATCTGGACTGGCGACATCGAGCGCAATGGCTTCGAACCGACTGATTCGAGAGATGCGCGCGGTTACGTTCGCTTGCGACTCAAGAGATGTATATTGCTATATGGCTGCCTGAGCTTCGTACGGAGCAAATAATGATAAATGCGTTGAAAAATTATAAATTTTCTACTATACAGTTTCTTACTATAAGATACTGCTGAAATTGATACGAGACATTTTTAAAATTGTCTCGACTTGAAGTTTGTGTACCAGCTTTGATATTTGAAAAAGTAAAAAGAAACTTTGTAAGATCCTATTATCCAAGAGCCAAATAAGTTCCAGATATGATCTAAACTTTGCCCAAGTCGAGAAAGTACCCAACTCCTAATGGAATCGCCATATACCAGACGGGACTGGACGTCGTCAGTCGTACATCTCCGCGAGAGCCAGACACCGCCCATAATCTTCCATCAAAATGATAAACCCAGACGAAACAAATTGACTCTTCAGCCTCCCCACCGTCCGAGGCGAAATCACAGACGCACCTATATATCACCGAAGCAGGCGGCTATTACGCCCGGCGATTCCCCATCAAACGGGGGGGAGGCGTGGCGCGTCGAGCGGCTAACTCGCGCGGCCGTGCTAATCGCGTTAGAATTTGCTCTCGCTACGGAGGCCGGAGGCCGCAAGTGCGATCGACGGGGGGTGGAGAACCCCGACGGCAAACACGCGCCATTTCCCATCTGAGCTGCATTATGCGTGTGGACGCTGCGAGTTTCAATTGGAGTTCGGTGAGTTTGGAGTTGTCGCGTCGCGCGTCCAGAGATTAATGCGGTTTTTGCGATTGTGTGTACTTTACCGCTGAGCGCGCGGATCCTCTTTCGTTCGAATTCAATGCCGCGCTGTCCTGGCCGCGAGTTTGCTCGAGGACTTTTCGAGCTGATGATGGTGTTTAAATATTTGGCTATTTTCATTGGAGTGCATTCGCTTTTCGGGCTCTTTTTTTTTGTCAATCCGATTTAACGGTCAAGTTTCTGGCGGAATGTAAACTTACCGCCATTCGCATCGTATTTGGAAGCTTCGCGTACGCAAGACTCTCGTTTTAAAAAGAGGAAACAGACTCTTGGCAACGCATCAAAACGGCATTAATTATATCTTTTGCTCCGCTGCCAAGCGAAGGAGACAAAGTTTGCGCGGAACAATTTTTTTTCCCCGCCGTTCCGAGAGAATTCAAAAAATTTTCATCCGAAATCGATACAGCCCTTTTTGCAAAAGAAAAAGCCACCTCCGCCTCTGCAGCGGGGTTCGAAACAAAAACTTTTTTCCGCAATTAAAATTCAAATCACTCTCCCCGAGGAGCGTCTCAAGTTTTTCTTGAAAAAAAGAACCGACTACAATCATCGTCATCCGCGGCAATTCCAGATCATTAAGACTCAAAGCCCCGAGCTCCTCCCGCCTTATGGCAAAATGATCATCGTTCCGGCTCTCAGCCCCGCGAATGAAAAGCAGCTGCACATTCCCTTCCAGCGGCGTGCGCGCGCACGCGTCGCAGATCGGAAAAGTCTACCGCCCCCCCCCCCCTCCGGAGCTTGCTGGCCGACTAAAAGCTATCTCGTAAATTTCCAAAGATCTCCTCGTTCCCGGGGCACAGACACATGTGCGCTATAAAAGCCCTGTATTCCGGAAGATCCCGAAGCAATATAAGGATAAAACTGGGTCTCTCTAGCTCGCTAAAGGCGACGTCGATTTATACCGCGGGCATATACACGCATACGTTAACGCTTGCATCGCGAGCTTGCGCCGCGCCGCGTCATAATTGCATACGTGCCGTGTAACGCCGCATCTCCGGCAGATGTAAAGCGGAGATGACGCAGGGAGTCGGGCGCTACGTCAGAATAACTCAGCCGCGTGACGTCAACGACCCCGCACGTCAGCCGAGTCAAAGAGGCGCCGAATTCTCGATTCGATATCTGCTTTTTCGGCGGCGGTCGTCTTCCTTATATACGAGAATCCATTGACCCGGTATATAGGAAAAGATATTTCATTCTCCAATTAAAAATTCATAAAACGCTCGACGATCTCTCGTCTCCCCCGCGAGTATCCGAAAGTTTTTGAAACCTCATTCATGATCCCCCCCGAGTGCATATAACGCGCGCGCAGTTCTCGTAAATCGCCCCGCGCGCGAGACCGTCCTCCCGCGTATTACCGAGAGCAATGCCAGGCAGCGACTACCACGCTCGTTTGCTGCTCGTTATGCAGATGAAGTGTTTCCACTGCCTGCTGGCTATGACGTTTTCCCTTCTCTCTCTCTCTCTCTCTGTTCCTTTCTTTTTTTACACTCTCGAGCACCCTCGAGTTCCAAAAAAAAAGCAACGGCACCTCGAGTTTTTGCCGCTGCGCGCGCGAGAGAGAGAGAGGAGGGAACGGTTTACAGCGAGTGCAGCCCCCCGTCGAGTGGAAGGAGAGGCTGCAGTGGCCGACGCGCTTTGGGAAACGAGGCGATTTCCTGGAAGAATCGCGCGCGAGTCCGGCGGCCGGTTAATCACCGGAAAGTGGGTGTTCGTCTGTTTTTTTTTTACGACTGGGAGAGAAAATGGCGTGTTGCTGCGTGAATGCGCGTGTAACGGGTAGGCTTCGGTGGCGAAAATTACGGAGAATAGTCGCGAGCGCGCTGTTAATTTATTTTAGAGCTCTGGGAGCTGCGCGAAACACCACCGCGTTTAATTTGAAGTTATTAAGCAACATTTTTTTTGTAAATGTTGGCCTCTATCTTTAAAGGATCAAAGTAAAGGCTGTTCAACGGATAGATAGAAAATCGTTAACTTTTAAACAAAAAGAAATAAAGTAAAAAAAAGATGCAATCTGTAATCATTAGCTCTGATTTTAAAACTATTTTCAAACACAAAAGAGGGAGCATTAATATAATAATTAGTTTAAGTTCCAAGAGCTTAAAAAGCACTAACGCTATAAAAACGCGTCAAAAAAAAAAAAATCTCCTCCCAAGGCTGAATAACTGCCTTTTAAAGCTTTTAAAGCTTTTCAAAGCGAGTCCTATCATAGCTTTAAATAAGTCCAAATAGGCTAAGCCCTCGCGCCAGTCAATTTGCCTGGTTATGCTCGCGTTACTATCCGCATTAGAGGCTAGATTACACGACGGAGCAAAACGTCGAGGGGGATGCTTTCATAAAATCAGCACTTTCCTTCGTAATTAAGAAGGCGCACTTAGGCGCTGGAGATGAGTCATCGGTTCTCGTAGCTTTGGTTAATGGCTTTACGTTGGCTCGAGTTATTATAAGATTCTAAAGATTCAGGGGGACGAAGGGAGGAAGGGGTTCTCGTAAAACCAGCGCTGATTATTAAAATATATCACAGTAATTTTTGAATACTTAGGAAGTAGTAAAAGTTTCCACCGAAAATAATAAAAATTACTACAGATTTTTATGACGGCACGAATTTTCTCCTGATCCGCAGAGAAAATTGATTAAATTTTTCTCAGTGTATTCAAAACCGTATAAACGGTAAACGTTTAAATTTGACAAATTATGTTTTGGCTTTGCTTAATATGCCAGAAAGAAAATCCTCCTAAAGCATTGCACTGGTGTTAATAAATGGCGCGGAACACCGCGAAGCTCACATGCCAAAAGAATAGCAAAGGAACGGCACACAAAGCCAGCTGAAAACAGAGGGCGAATCCGACGCCCGCAATTAGAGCTCGAGTCGAGCTTTGGTCCTGAAACAGACTGGCTGAGGAGACAAAACGTTTTTCTTCGCGCGAACTCCATTTCTTGCCTTGCCTGTCGAGCTTCGTATTGTCCTCCAGGCTTTAGCAATATTCGGTCGAATATTATGCCCGCGCGAAATCAAATTTCCATTAAAAAGATCTTTTAAGCAACAAGGAAGCTCCTTGTCTTTAACGTTCTTCAAAGCTTCAAGCGTTCTTGCCTTTTTTTTTTCAGGCAAAGAAGACGTCCTCCTTGCTTTTTTATTTTCCTCTTTAGTCTTTCCAAGCTTTCCAATTATTCGGGTCTTCCTTGACACTGAAATTGATCGTCCGAGGCGCTGCAATTTCACCCGGCTCGCTCTCCGATAAGATTGCAAAAATTCAACTTGATATTACGAGGAGGGTGTCTTATTTGAAAAATGTGCTTTTAATTAATAACCTTCCTTCGTACACTCTTTCGATAATCGCTTTAATCACTGCGAGAACCCGTCTAGTCGCGAAAAAAACGGGCTTCCATCTTAAAAATTTGAACAAACATAATCCGCGCGCGATTTCAGGGTGCAAAGCGCCGGAAAGCAACGATAAAGAAAACCAATTTTTTCTTTCCAGAAGAATATAATAACAGTCGACGCTGGGGGAGGCGGGGGGGATGCTCGGCGAAAAGCGAAAAGAGGTCGCGGCTCGTATTCGAATTCAATAAGTGCAAAATTGCATTCGCTCTCTCGCGCGCGCGCGCCTACACGTACACGCCTCTCGTTATACCTGTTGCAGTGTGTAAAAATGAGAGCCGCGTCCTCGCAGGATGCAGACGTATAGAACGCCGGGAGAGAGAGCGAAAGGGGGTTACATATTAATGCCTCGAACAAATGTAACGCGACGACGCGGTTGACGCTGGGCTTTAGCGAACGCCTCCCTCGTTTAGAAGCTTTACCGATCGGCGCGGATGAATGGCGGAATATATATAGAGACCGTCGAGCTACATAAATTGTTCTCGTTTTATGCGGGCACTCGAGAAAATGGCTCGTTTTCTTTTGAGAACTGCCATTATCATTTTATCGCGGAAACTGACCCTTGAAAATCTCTTGATTAATTAATTTAATGTTGAGAGAGCAAGTGAACTCTGCTGCGTGGATTCGCGTCGAACATTAGGATATGTTTTTTCATATACCTCTGAATGAAAAGTCGATTTAGGGGCATTTTAAGGCGTGAACGTACTCTCCTATTTGTCACTCACCTCTAAAACGGTCTCATAAAAAAGTCTCGCTGCAGCACCTCTCCAAAAACTTGAAATTACAAAAGCTTTTGTTCCGCTTAATAAAGAATAAAATAATGCATGCTAAACAGGCGGCTACAAACGAAAGCGAAAATAGGAGGTCCGCGCGGGTCCGCTCGATACGACTCTGCCTCCTGCAGCCCCGTCGCCG
The DNA here is from genome assembly GCA_900474385.1 of Ormyrus pomaceus. NCBI lineage: Eukaryota > Metazoa > Arthropoda > Insecta > Hymenoptera > Ormyridae > Ormyrus > Ormyrus pomaceus. The sequence continues at coordinate 69,053 of UCOM01000533.1, read as the reverse complement.
AGCCCTTTCACCCAAAGCTCCACAATGCCTCCAAGCCCGAGTTACGTGAGCTCTCGCAGAATTACCCGGACACTTTCGGACTCGAGGCACACAAAAGGGGCCGCGAAAACGCTCGATTCGTCTTTCGTTTCTGCGAGAAAGAGCCCGACAATGGAGGGGGTGGGGCGGGGGGGTCTTTTGAAATTTCGTCCTATCGATTCACGCATCGATTCGCAAGCATAATTCCCGGGGCGGCCGAGGATGGATCCTCTCCGTATCTCCTGACTGCACGAGGCTCGTGCTTATTCATCGGGCCTCGGCGACAGCCGGGGAATTAAAGTTGCTCCGCTGCATGCTGAATGCAGCGCGGTATTAAGGAGACGGAGGACCGCTGCGATTTTACGGAAAATATATCCGGGAGAGGCCGAGAGAGAATTCCTCGGGATTCGGGGCGAAATTTTTCCCCTCTCGACGCAAGTTTTTACTGCTCCCGGAGTATATTTCGAGAGCCCGAGAATTTACAATTTTAACTCCGACTGCAGTATTAAAAGCCGACTTGGAGAGAAATAAGGATCTTTTAGAGAATGATGTACTTTATACGACGCTTTTGAGCAACCTTTTTTATACTGCGCGAAACGCGCCGCAACGCACTCGAGCGTCACCTACGAAAAATTCTCGTCGCGACGAAAGGGTAGGCACACTGCAATTCGCGGTTTAATGGCGCTCTTTGCAAATACTCATGTAAAATTTATTACGATCCCCTGGAAGGTCATCGCTATTCCATTAGTCTGATTTTCTCGTTTTAATATTTACAAGGCAACCGCAAAATCCGTTCCATTCCAAACGAACGTCAGAAGCTCTTTATCGCCCCCCCGAAATTCCATCCAGAAAAGCTGCGAGGCGCTTTTTGGATATTAAAACAAGTACCCTTTGTTGCAGCCGGAGCAGCTCCCGACGATAACCAAAGGTCCAACTCTGCGCACAATCGTCACTCTCTTACGAAGGGTAAGCTTACGTAACCATCCTCGAACGGAAAAACACGCGAACCGACGAATGGCAGAGTAAGATTCAATTGGCCTCCTTTTCTCCGTATACACACTCGATTTAATAGATCGGAATTGGGTAACTTTATTTTGCCATTCCTCGAGGAAATCGAACGAATTGCATGCCGAGAGGAGCGCTGAAAGAAAGAATCACGCATGGCTGGATAATAACTAATATAACCTGCTTGAAGCAGCCGACCTTTCAAAGGCCGCAGTCACGTAGCAACAGTATTTTCGGTAGTTCGTCCTTAGCGAATCCCTTTGAGCTCCGCGCTCCCTTTGTCGCGCGAGTTTAAACTTTCATTTCATCCGTCGTTAAAGCCGCCGAAACCCTTTCGACGACGACTGTATGCGTTAAAAAAACGTAACGGTACGAAAGCCGAGCATATACATATCGATCCCTTGCAGCGAACTTGTTTTCGTTCTCGATAAAAATTGCAAACCGGAGCGCGATCCGCAGCTCATCGGCAAAGTTCTCGAACGAAACAAAGTTCCGGCCGCGCAGTTTTATTCGCACGACCGAAGCGCTCGGCTGAAAAAATGCCCCGACCTTACACGCCCACGCCGTCCTGCGCTGTAAAACTCGACGTCCGCCTCGGGGCAGTAATTGTTTATCCCGGGGGATCGTAACGTCGGCCGGATTAAGATCGAATACGTCTCGAAAAAGAGAGAGACGCCATTCCGTTCACGTCGGCTTTTATATATCGCGGCCCTTTCTTTCCCGCGGAAAGCCTCGCACTTGCCGCGGGAATACGAAAGGAGAAAGGGGCAGAATGGAATACAGATCCAGATTTCGATTTTCCGGCTCGTTGGCGAGGCACAACGAGATTTCTGACTTTTTCTCTCTGCTTTTTGGGCCGCGTCGCGGGGATATTCGTCGGCGCGGGGATTTTGATCGGACGCGTTTTTTACTCGACTGGCTGGAATATATTTCTCGTGCTAATTTGTAAAGCGTAAGAAAGCTCTGCGGTCGGAGTAACGAAGGGATTTGGCGACGCGACGCCGCTCCGACGTCGCTTGTACCTTCGCTTCCGCGTAGCAAACGTGTACACGGAACTTACCGAAGCTTAAGTTCTTTTATCCTGCGGTAGTTGCAAGGGAGATTTTTAATTTTCCCTGCGAAGTGCTTCTGATTTTATAAAAAAAAAAAACGTTTTTGTTAAAGCTCGGAAATTTTTCGTTTGAGCAGCCGATACTTTTTAATAACAAGGATCGCGAGCAAGTTTGTCATAATTTTCCACCGCGCTCTAATTAAGTGCTAAAATATTTCTTTTAACCGTGTCAACGAGCAGCAGAAACTAAGCGTAACACTTGAAACGAGTCCCTCTTCAATGCGAAATCCATAAAAATAACAGGCGCAACTCGAGGGTCCATCCTTCGGTAGGAAAAATCAGGAAAAACTTTGTTTACCGTGCCAGGCTTGAGAGAGCAATTTAGAAGCACTCGTGTCTCTCTCTCTCTCTCTCTCTCTCTCGCCGCGAGTAAATAATCGAAATCGATAAATCGGACTCTGCTTTTCCTCGAGGGTATATATACACAGGGCCAATTCTCCTCTTCTTTTCTTTCTCTTCCGCCGTGGTACTTTTTCTTATCGCGCGCGGAGGGGGTAGCAAATGCAGCGACACGCCTCGAATTGTTTCGCTCTCTGTAGATTTGCGAGAAAGCGATTCGGGCGACGATAACGACAAGACCGAGGCGACGTTTCGCGCGAGATGCTTTTTCTTATTATTATTCCTTTTGTGTAGTGCAACGCCGAGGTTTTCGATTCTAAGGGTTCGGAGGCATCGATCTTTCGCTGTAATCGCGGCTTTAAGTGGAGAAAGATTGGGATGGTAAATCTTGAACGATGCGATTTTTGATAAAAATTTTCTCGCATTCACTCGTCCAGACGTAGAAAGGACGTTTAATAAAACGTTACACTTTGATGCTCGCTTGTAAAGTTGCACGTTTAGTCGGCGAAGTTTCGCGAATACCTGTCGGCGTTTCGTGCGCGAGGCCGAAACATCGCCGAAACAATCCGCGAAGAAATTTCATTTAAAACTTGGGGAAAGAGAGTCGCAGTACCCGATTCTTATCGGATTAATTTCGTCGTTTAAATAATAGAAAGATGGAATTTTTATAAACTGAACGACAAGTTTGTACATCCCTCTAATCTTCGGATCAGAGTTACTAGTGCGGATTCATTGCCCTAAATCTGTTAGATTATGGGAATATCCTTTAATTATAAAGTTTCAGAAAGCGTCGGGGATGTTTCTAAACTTGCAAAAGTTTCGATAGTTTTTCAAATTACTCAAGTTTTTGACGACGTATCGGATTGGAACTTCTGTTTCACTCCATAAATCCTCCAAAACTCGCCCGAGTTTGAAACAAAATTATTTTTAAAATTTCGTCGCATTAATTTTCTACCTTCGCTTCGAGCGTTCAATAGTGAATTTAAAGCGTTTCAATTCGAAAAGCGTTTATTCAACAAAATAATTCCTCGGCCTTATCGCGTTTAAATAAAGTCTGACGCACAAATTAATAACCGTAAGCTCCATCCAATATCTGGCCGAGCGCGATAAGCGATATCCGAAAGGTTTCGGGGCTTTGACAATATTTCGATACAATATGTTTCGTTCCAATCGCCGGAGAAGTCTTTGTTCGCGTCGCGCGCAATGCCCGCGAATTAATTCCTCGGGGGCAACTGGCGAATTTCAGTTTTCGACTATTTTTCAACTCATGTTTCGACGCTCGAGCCTGGAATCAAATTTTTCAGCTTCCTCGTTAGCGCAAATAATTTAAGCTTGGAGAGGCGCTGGTTCTCGCTTTAAAGAATCTCGCTCTCGCGGGTTTAACGAAATTTTCGAGAAACTATTAGTCTCGGCCGTAAGGGAGCTTGATTAAGAAAATTTCGTTCTCGTAATTTCCCCCTCTCGGCTCGGCTTTTTACGCCCGGCTTTCCGCGTTTCTCTTGAAACAGAGAGCGAGTTTACGCGTAGCCTGGCGTCGCCGACATAAATTACGAGGCTTATTTTCGGACCGAGCTGCAAATTGGGAATGAAGAAGAAGCGGGAGAGAAAAGCCCCGGGATATATTGCATCATCGTTGTACAGCTTTCGATTACCAAGTTCGGAATAAGAAAAAAAAATTTCTGCATCGTTGGAGTGCAAACGTTTTAGCCCGTAAAACTAAATGACGTTCGTCTGCAAATTCAAATCTTCAAAGTTTTCCAATATTTATTACAGAAAATATTGTTTGATCCTCGCATATTGGAGCGCTCGTAAAACTTTTATTAAAACAATAACGCTCCGGAATAAAAAGTTTCCTCATTCCAAAATTTCCAAAATCCTCGAACCAATCGTGCTCTCAAACTGCAGTTAAAAATTGAAACTAAAGATTCCCATCTCCGTGCAAAGTACCGCTACCAAGCCATAATTAAAAGAGAGCAAAAAAAAAAAGGTTCGACGCCGCGACAATAAGACGCACGCGGCGGCGGCAACGAGAGAAATAGACGTGTGCGCGCGCCGGAGTTTAAGTAGAAAGAGGCCGATCGAGTCCGACGTGCGAACTGTCGCTCTTCTCCCTGAGCGTGACCCAGTTCGAACATCCCCGCGCGCTCTCCTCGACTAATCGCCTCTGCCGTCTAGACTCGCACTCGCTTTCTTTTTTTTGCCGTAATCATTCGCGCGCGGCGGGAGACACCTTCCCCTCGCTTGTCTGCGGGTTTATTCAAGCTCGGAGATTAATTTTTCAGCGCGGGGAAGCGAGGATGTTTCGATGAGAACGCGCGCGGAGGAATCGATTTTGTAAAAAACTTTTTACCCGGATCTTCAATTTTTGAGTCGCTCCGGGTACGTATAAACTCTTGGGGGGGAAGACTTGTAACGCCTCGTGAACGCGAATGGACGCGCGTCAAAGACGTCCGAGAGCTTTCGAAATTGTATAGTTTTTCTCGCTTGTTAAAATTTCACTTTGCGAGCGCGTGTCCTGTCTCTGAAGAGAATTAGCTGCCTGCCTCGCGAGCGAACTTTCGACCGTAAGTTGTTTTGACAGCTTCGCTGGCGAATGTGGACTTCGAACTCTGGCACGTTGGAAAACAAAAACGATAATATTCTATTCTATTTATTTAAATATACTACAAACTCGCGGCAACTTCTTCCAATAATCGCGAAGTCTCCCCGGCTTTTTGCAATCCAACTTCGACTCTCCGGTTTTTATTAAAAAAAAGGTGTAACGTTTCGGAAATGAAGTTCGCTCGTCGATACAAGCAGCTGCGCGCTTCCAGCGGTCCCGCAATTCGCAAACCATCATTGACAGTTGGCAGTCGATGGACACTTCGTATCCGCGATGCGCGTTTCCGATCGACGCGTTAATTCAACGAACCTGTTACATGAACGGCTCGTTCTGTGCGCGCCTCGTTATCCGCCGCTGCCGCTGTATAATTGAATTAATTATCTATGCGTTTTCAAGATGAAAATTATGAGTTGGTACAGCTGCGATAGTAATTTATTTAATCAATTACGATTTGATTACGAGTCGACGGTTTCGACATTACAGATTCGCGTTTCTCAAGATCAAATTTAATGAGATTCGTGGGTGTTGAATTGATTAACTGAATGTTGCACAAGATCGACATTGACTGTCGCGCGAATTAACAACTTTTCTGACGTATTTTTTTTTTTTTTTTTTTTTTTTTTTTTTAATTAACGGCACTCGGAATTGATGTAATTTTCGAATATTGCACAACCTAACCAATCGGCGATCTTACAAAATTAAATGCTTCGTTTGCAAAGTAATTGAATGAACGTTTTGGCAGTAATTGTTTTTAAGATTTGTACTAAATGTTTGCTATTGAATTAATTCAATTATTTAATTGATTACTTTATTCTACGAATTTTTTTTTATTCCCTCAGAACAAACGATGCATTGGTTCGCGCAAATCGGTTCTACCGACTCTATTCATATGCCAGGTAAAAAAAAAGAACAATTTTTTTTAACAATAACAATTCTTGTTTTGTTTGACGTATACTAAACCCTTTTTAAAGTTGATTGAAAAAATATTCTCTAATGTTTTCGCAGAATGGACGAGGGTACAAAAAGAGCGCCAACTAACTGTATGCGTTTTTTTTTTTAACAACTGAACTTTTGTTTTTGTTTTAACAGCGAGGCACTGTGCAAACATCGAAGTATAAAGAAATACAACGAAAATACACTCTTCTATATCGTTATTTAACGTTACAGTTTGTTTTCAATCCTCCGGAACCTCTCGCGAATCCGTTTCCACGAAAACTCTTCGCAAGTGTGTCATTGGCAGAAAAAAAAAAATTCAGCCTGCACGTGCAAATACGTCGATTTCGTTAGAACGCGTCCCTCCGCTTTACCGGTAAAGCAAATTAAAACACCGAGTCGCCGCTTCGGCTGCGCGTCGCAAGTTTGCCACCAGAGTTGATCGGCAGACGTTCAAAGGATAACCGAATCAAATGTCTCTTCCCTCGTTTTTTCTGTTACTTTTTTCTTTTTTATAACGGGCGTATAGGGATCTATTAAATTATATTCTTCGCGAAAAATTCGTTTGGTTAAAAACTTGAGGTAGTAACGTCTATATATAAATGCTACAATCTATAACCTAAACTAGAAATTTCATAGATTGTATCTATGATAGACACACTGAAGTGCATGTTGCATGATTTGATGAGGTTTGAGTTGAGAGTGCTATTTTGATGATTCTTTTTATTATCTACAACTAGACTGCATACCGAGATATGCATCCAACTGTGTTCTGCATACCCTATTTACCCTACATATCCTATTTAAAAAATTTTTTTTCAAGTATCCGCAATCATTTGACATGCCTTAATACAAAATCTCACTAATAAATTAATCCGCAAAACGAGCGTTGCTTGCGAAAAAAAAATATCCGACCCAAAAGCTCACTCCCCGATACGCAATATCGAACGTAAAAATCGCGGCAATAAAATCATCGAGAAAAAGCGTCGATATCTTTTCACAAGCAACGAAAGATTAACCCGCCTCGGCGAAATCCCGCTATCGCGCGAAGGCGCGCTCTAACGCTCGAGCTGACGAGCTTTTCCATTAAGCGGCGCGCGCGAATTATTGATTACCGCGATTGCGTTTTCAGCGCATGTGTTTGTCTGCGACCCCCGACCCTCCTCCCCGCCTCTAACACGAGAATGTTCCGAGTACCAATAATACATTATGCTTCGCACGCCAGTCGTGGGGTTTTTTTTTAAATTGGCGATCGGGATCGAATTAGCGATCGCCCGTTTCGACACATTTTGAATTCGAATTCGTAGACCTTAGCACCCAAGTATCTGTTTGTTGTTCGGCAGATTTGAGGCGTCGCAGTAGTCAGTTCGACGAAGACTCCCTCGACGGCGATCATCCATATGAACACGAAGGTGAACTCAACAACATTCATTTACCATGCATTATACTATTTACGACCTATGCGACTATTACCGCACTGTTATTATCGTTCGATAAAAGAGCTTTCAAATTATTTACATTTTATTTACTTTTGACAAAAAAACCATATACATAATTTTTGTTTCTCATGTCATTCCACTTGTTTTGAATAAAATATCGAATTACTTTCCTACAATATACAACAAACAATAATCCGCCGACGATATTTCACTTCCGAGAAAAAAAGAATACCGATCATCCGGTCGGCAGTGAAATATCAAGCTATCGGCGTGGGCGAGAAGAGCGGGAAGAACCAAAATATAATAGACAATAAGCCTTCGAGCAAAAAACCTCGAGAGCGCATTTTTGACAGCTTCCCCCGCCCTGATTGCAGGTCGCGATTCGACGGGCAGCAATGGCGCGAGCGCGGCCGACAGGACGAAGGAGATCGACAGGGCGCGTCTGGTGCGCGAGCGCCAGAACGAGGAGCGCCAGAGGAAGCTCGAGGAGATGCGCCAGCAGGCCCTCGCCGCCCGCAGGTTCCGCGAGCAGCTCGAGGAGGAGCGCCGCAAGCGCATCGAGGAGCTCAGAGTGCGGGACTACGACAGGTCAGTTTTTAACAACTTTTTCTTGGCATCCAGTTTATATTCCTTATGAGCTGCTGGTTCGAATGGAAATTGAACGTTTGAAAGGGTTGAAAAAGAGGATTAATGCTTTTTTTTTAATGTTTACAAGGTGTTGTTACATTAGCCAGTTTGGTAATTCAAAAGTACCTAGAAAACTTAAACATTGCAGAAACTGCGTTAAAAATTAATCGCGAAAACTTGAACTTTACAAAGACTTGTTGCAATCATTTAGAATGCAGAGTTGACTTTAAATTAAAATAATCTCTCCAACTCTCGCGAGTCTTTGCCTGCAACTTGCGAGTCGGCTTCAAGTCGCGCCTTTGTCTCGCGCTAAATTTTTTTTCGCTCGTTCTTCGCCGCGGAATATTCAGCGAGTTTCTAGTGGCGCGGAATGGCGGAGACAACCCGGCAAGAGAGAGAGATTTCGTGATGGAGCCCCGTTTTCATTGTGCTCTCCGTAAAACTTTTAAAGCGAAAGTTTGGGTGATGTTCGCTTGTTTGGAGCGTGCATTCCGCGAGGCGCGAACGCACTTATGAATTCGAAAGCGCGAAACAAACTTTCTTCGACTATTAATACAATTTACAAAAGTTCGCGTATCGCCGTAGAAACAATATTGCTCGGCGCGCTTCTCCGGGCGCGTTTTCGATACGTCGCCTTTAAAAGAAACGAGTTCTCGGATGCACTTCGGGCCGTGCTTTAGTTTGAATTTAGAATCTTACGATATTAGTGCGAAAATTCACTCGACGAACTCGAGTAATTTTCACTTTATCAAGACAAACTCGTATGAAATATTTTCAAAGTTAGATAAAAGTCTCGCGCTCATTTTCAAGACAATCAACCGAAGTCCAAAGTAATTATAGGGGTAGGCAAACTTTAGTGTAGATTAAACTGTACATTTAGTTACTAAATTATCTCGATCTTAGGTCAGTTCACATTGGATTCATTAGACTATCGGATCGATTGAAGTACCGAGTTTAATTTTGTATAAAGAACAAGCGGATTTAATTAAAGTAGAAAAGTTTGCCCTCTCATTCATTTGAGGCGAGAAACATTAGCTTCATTAGTCTCTGTCAAAAAACGCAAAATAAAAAAAACGGAGTGATCGGTCATTCCTCACGGAAAAAGGCGGAACATGTAAAAATGCAGCCGCGAACGTATAAAAAGTGTAAAATAATTTTTTTTTAGCGCTGCAAAGGGCGGATAGCCTTAGACTGATTCTCATAGGCGATTTTATTGACTCAAAGTTAAGAAGAAAAATGAGAAGCCTTATATAAAGTAATAACGCTTGCGCCTGAAAGGTTTCACATATCATGTCTGAAACTTTGTAGTATAATATACATTCTTGTTTGCCTTACAAACGCCGCACAATTATTAATAGAATCCGCGCAAATTCAATTAATATGGAGTTTAAGCTTGGAATGAAACCGAGTTTTCCGCAATGTTTTCCCTGTATTTAAATGAACCTATTAAAATCTAGTTAATAGAAGAAACAGCTATTTTTTATGCACCTTTCAATGGAATCTAATTTAATGTTTTTCATTTTCAATATAACCGAATACATTATTATTTGAGAAATGACTTGGTTACAGGAAAAGCGATGCTTTTTCAATTATTTCGCGACCCGTCTGTCGTCTTTGACCGGCAAATTTTAAACAATTATAGTAAAAATTAGTAAACAAGAAAATTATACCAGAAAAATGTTCTTGTTTTATCAAACTTCCAAAAACCGACCTAAAATCGCGGGAAAACCTCGCGGGTCAACACTGAAAGCGCCCCTCTATAATTTCAGACGCAGTCAGGTAGAGGAGCGAAAGCGGCTGATCTGGGAAGCGGAGCGCGAGAGGCGCGAGGCGATCCTGCGCAAGAATCAGGAGCGCGAGGCGCGCATCGAGGCCAAGCGGAAGAACGAGCGCTCCCAAATCGTGTTCGCGTTCGGCAGCTCGACGCCGCGCATGCTCGAGCCCGCGGACACCGGTGGCGCCACCTTCTGGGGCACGAGACGCGCCACCTCCACCACCAACGTGATGACCTTCTCGGCGACGGCCGTACCGCTCACCAGGAGGTCCTCCGAGCGGGAGCTCGACGGCAGCAAGAAGCGCGCCACCTCCGCCGGTGGCCTCGACCGCAAACCCGGAGAAGGTCAGTCGACTTTGAACCCTCTGTACTTCCACTTCCACCTTTTGTTCATAGATGTTTATACTTCCGGTATCTCTCTCTCCTCTTCTAATTATGTCTCTGTCACCCGTCCTGGGTTTACTTTTTCATCCGAGTGTTGCGATGATCCGACGAGTCAGGAGCTCGCTCATCGAAACACTCGTCAATATATCGTTTCAATGTACTCTAACGAGACCCTTGGACCGGACTAGATTTCCGATCTTCATGGAGTTTGGTGTACCGGAGTGAGTATCGTTTTGGTGAATCCGCGAGATCCGTTAGGAGTTTTAGTTATTGTAGATGTTGTATCGGTGACCAAAAGAATTACTGACTAAAAACCTAAATACTATGCCGATTTTTGAGAACGGTACAATCTGTACCTTGTCGTCAGTCATTCTTTTACCTCGAACCTTTGTGTTTTGAACCTTCCTGTACGTAAAATGGAGTTAGTGTTGTGTCAGACGTTTGGTGAGGCCGCCAATTACGTTCTCTAAACAAATGTGAGTAACAAGATTTATAATTTCTAAGTATGCTTTGCTGATGTTGGATCAAGCAAGGCACTGCCAATCATACATGAAGCGTGTATGATAAATTTTTGTATAATAAACATTTTTTACTCGTTAAGTGCTAATTTTAAGTTATCCAGGTTTATAAATGATGTTTTTTGATTTTATATTTAATCAATGCATTTTTATGTTTCATCATTCATTCGTTTATTTTAATTTCAAAGAGAAAAGCTTGATAATTATGTTCAACTAAATATGTTGCTGATGATTAAATGCATTTTCTCTACTTCTCACTTTACTCGTGAAAACTTGAAAGCATGATCATGAACGTCGTTACTTTTGCCAAAATCATGCTCGGGTTCCTCTCTCGTAAAATAACTAGATATAAGTTTTATCATACTGTGAAATCTTACAGCGATCTCTTCAGGGTTATTCGGCGCTTGCGCGTTGCTACATTTTGATTTGGCGACTCCTAGCGGCCGCTTCTGCAACTACATTGTCCTGGCGCTCCGCTCGTTTCGCACCATTTCTCACCGGTTTTCTTTTTGCTGTAAATTTTGCAAAAAGTTACTACGGGCCTTGGTGGCCGATTTTCTTTCGGACCAGAGAAAACTATTTTTTTTTTTTTTTTAATTTACCGGCGCCAAGAAACGTAGTGCATCGAAAGAAAACAGGCTACGCAGCGAAACGTGCACACAGACGCGCACGGCATCGTCATTCAAGGCTGCGCAAAGAGCGATTCAATCGGCCCGGCTACTCAATCATCTCTTTTTTTGCTCTCGTTCTCACTTCGTTTTTTTCCATCGCACCACATTCGCAGAGCAATGTAGCAGCAACAGCAGACACACAAACAGCGCACCGTATCTCAACACCTCCACCAGCTATTCCACACCTAGATGATCATCCACCGAATCTATCATTTTCTATTTTTTCCAAACTCTTTCGCTCTCTCTCTCTCTCTCTCTATCTCTGTAGACACTTTCGAATGGTCGATGGTACTATCTATCTTTTACTTGAACTTTGTACTATAAATTCTTTGGGATCTTGGTACGTTATTTGTTCAGGGAATATACGTCAAAATTTTATGTACGCTTTTATGATTTATTTTTGTAAAATTACCTTTTTAAACTTCGTAATTGATGATTCGAAATTTTCAAACGATTTCAATTGATGAATCGGGCTAAGAGTTAGTTAATGTATTCCCTGAACGAAAATCGATAATTCAAACATTCATCAAATTCTTGACATAAACTGCAACAAACCAGTAAACTATTTGTGTGATGATTAGTAAAATGAATTTCACTCGTAATTGGCAAAAGGATTAAAAACTAAATTTTCATTTATTTTAGGTAGAAAAACATAACTAATAATTCACTTTTCTTTTCACAGAGTAACTATCATTTTTTTAATAAAATTTCTTTTTATTTATTTTCTCGTATTCAGAAAATCCTTCAAATAATTATATCGATAAAAAGAAATTTTATGCTAAACTCTATGGTGAAGCGTTAAATAAATTAAAAAAAGCTTTATTTCAAACTTTTATCATTTCTTTAAATCCATTATTTTATTCAACTCTCACCACAGATAACGTTTGATGGGGATTTATCGTCATATCTTTCCCACAATACTTTAACGAACACATCTTTTACCGCCTTTCCTAATAATCAACACCACCATACAAATGCTATACCACGAAACGCGAAACAAAGACTCTAAGCCCCCATCAACGAAGTCAAGAACAGAAAAAAAAAAATGAAACGAGCACACCGAAAAACCGTTCCCTCGGAAACGTTGCCGTGGAAAGGGTCAGACTAGCGCAAATTGTTGTTTGCAGATATGAGAATGTCCTCGTCCATGTACGAGGTTTTCAATTGGAATTGCAATCCTGATCCCCCCTTAACTCCTGCGAAAAGCAAGAGAGCCAGCCTCTCTCTGCCCCCCACGAGCGACATCTTCTCTGTCGACGATTTGTCGACAATCGACGACGCTAGGCGTCCGATCATGCAACGGGGGGCCAGCGGTGAGTGTCTTTCCCTCTCTCATTCTCTCTCTCTCTCTCTCTTCTCTTTGTCCGATTCTGTAATCAAAGGAGCAACTGAACTCGATACTCGAATCCGCGCGCACGATTATCGCGGGACGCTTGCCGTCGGATAACATATACTTGACACTCGTTCTCTCTTTCTCTCTGTTTAAGTGTTATTTTTTTTTTTTTTCATTCTCTCTGTATTATCTCGTAGATGAGTGTTGATGCAAGGGTGCGAGCTACTTTATTTGCTCGATATTAGCAGTTGTAATTGTTCTCGCGTTTATCGAGATCAAATAAAGTAGGTCTCGCTTTAGTATTTTTTTGCTTTCTTGAGTTTGCATCATCTGTCTCTTTTCGGATTGAAGTTTTCCGCGGGAAGATATGTCTGTTTACCATTTACACTACTGCACCATTCACTTCATACTTTTACGTGTGTGCGCTTTTATTATTTGCTTAATCTTTGGCAGAATTTTTAAAATACTGTATTTTTATTGTAAAGAGACGAATCAAGTCTACAATTTTAAGTTATTTTCCGCTAATAATGGAAAAATAGCATTTTATTTATCGCAGCTGCTAAGGAAGTATTAAATTCCATTTATCGATTGCTTTTAGAATTTTTTCTCAATTATTATCGCGTAATTTATTGCCTGCTTAATTCTACTTAATTCTATTTCGATTGATGGCTATCGTTTCAATTTTTTAACAAGAAATCTCATTTTCATCGCTGTTTTTTTTTTTTTTTTTCAATAAAACTTAAGCTCTTGCCGTTGGAACAAAAATAGAATACTTACTTCATATTTTAAAAATATAGGTAGAAAAAATAAAATTCTGTCAACGATAAAATTAAATAGCATGTGCTTTTTTTCTTAAAACTCGTCTACTGGATCAATGTGGTCGTTGAAAAGATTTTTTAATTAAAATTTCAAATTAAGGAACGTTCTTCAGTGACATTTGTGTTCTGCATCGATGGCTTTTACGTTTTACAAGTCTAATTTTGTTGTTTATACAGCGTTCTTCAGACATTTTTTAATTCGCTTCATATTGCACTTTTAATTAGACGATGCAAGATTTTTTCGAATTTTTCTGTTTTGTAGAATTCGTTATTGTTTTATGTTGTGTTGTTTTATAAAAATTCTTTTGAATTCAGCTTATTAAATTTTTATAATTAGAAGGTTGAAAGCAGAGAAGGCTTCATTTCTAAAAAAAAGCATTTACACTCTGGGGAAGTTTTAATTCCTTATATTTAAATCCACTGCTGAAACCCGCTACATATTTAGCTTTATTATAATTAAACGAAGTCTTCCTTGTTTTTATCCTGCATACAGTTTACATGTAATATTATACTTGTAAAAAGTGTATTAATTATGTTAAATATGAACTTTCAACGTAAATAATATCTCGTATGTTAAATTATGTATGACTAAACAATATTACTTTTATACAATCAAAAGAATTACATGTAAATGATTAGAATATGTTGTATCGTTTCGTTGTCGAATGCGTCTACATTTAAAGTAAGTTTAACGGTTTAAAAAGGCTTGAAATGTGTTTCGCTCTGTTGTAGCAAAGCATGCATGAAACCGCAAATTTTGTCATTATCTAAAATAATAAAAGATTTTAAAAGAAATTTATAATATTTATTAATAATTTTTGGTCTAAAACTTTTTTACTTTAAGACACTGTTAAAAACTTTATTTTTCATCTAAATAGTGTATGTAGTAGATAAGCTAGGAGAATTTTGGATCACTTAACCCAGAATTCCCCTCGAGTTCTGGATCAAGTGATGCAGAACCCTCCTGGCTTACCTGCTCAGTGTTAATAAAACTAGCGACTTTCGTGCATGGTTCTATTAAAGCAAAAGTTATGTTTATGATATGTGAAAAAACGTTTGTGGGATTCTACTCGGGTTGAGCTTTTTGCAACGAGTACATTAAGCTTTCGTTCAAACGAGTTTTGAGTTTGCAAAAGACCAAGTCCAGCGAGAAGCTCAGCCCTCGTCGGCGCCTACCCTTCACCACGCGTGAAGCCGTCTCCCTCGTACAATGTGTCAGAAAGCGTCAGTCAGTCGTCTCTCGCTCGCGGGAAAACCGTCGCGCTCGCTCTCTCTCTCTCTCGTCGTCGGCTTTGGGCAGAGCCGGGCACAAGCGCTCGCGCAAAGCTCCTCCGCTAAAAGCCCGGTCTTGACGGCCGGTTATGATGCGTTCGCAGGTGAGGAAACGGACGCGACCCTCCTCGGCGGCAGCAGTATCCCGGGCACGCCAGCGGCCGGCTGCAGCAGCGCGCGATTCGCCAATCGGCGGCGCACCGACCTCATGCCGACGATCCCCTCGCCACGGGACAGCAGCGCCCCCACCTCAGGCCGGTCATCCAGCGCCGGCAAGTCCTTCAGCCGCAGCCCAGGTAGGACATACTCGATGTCGAGGCTGGACCAGCTGGCCCAGCCCCGTCGGCCCCGCCTGCAGCAGCACGCCGAGCAGCAGCAGCCTCAGCAGCAGCCTCTGGCAGCTTCGAGCATGAGCCGCAGCATGTCGCACCTGGCCGCGGCCGGCGGCGGCGGCGTCGGCGGCCAGGCAGCTCGCGGGGCCCAGCATGCCGGCAGCGGGCCCCTCAAGCGCACCGACAACTCGCGCAGCATGGGCACGCTGCCGGGCTCCGTAAGCAGTCTCGCGCCCAGGCCCACCAGGGCCGAGCGGCTCCGCCGAAAGGCCCGTGAGCACCAGACCAATCAGAGCCACCAGCAAGGTAAGGAGGGCGTCCCTGTGCTCCTGGCAACTCGCGGCCGATCGCGGACCTGCTCCGAGGGCCTCCGGGAGCGGCGAGGTCCGCGGGGCAGGTCGCTCATTCGAAATCTCGAAGCTAATTTAATCGCAGTCTCTCGATATACATAGTTTGTGGATAACGCTCTTTGGAAGAAGGGCACCAGTGACTAATTATGGTTCTTTGATCAAACTAAATTTCGACCAATTTCTTAATATTCTAATGGATAATTGAACTTTTACTCGCTTAACAATATACAACTTTTCTACGCGGATCAGCACGAAAACGTGAAATTTGTCCAGAAAGTAATTTCGAACTTTTGTTCCTGTGAACACGCACATCATCTACCCGTAATACTTTCTACTCCGCACAATCCAAGCGACGAGTACGAAACGACGACACGCTAGATTTGAGATGGACCAGAGTAACAAAAAGTGGACCGGACGTGTTACTAGAAAACGCGGACGTGCACTGCGAGTTGGGAGCACATACGTACTTTGCATGTTTCGTAAAGCGGGAGCATCTGTGAATCAATGAAACTGAGAGAGAAAAAATGACCGCTTTTGCCAATTAACCGCGAATATATCATCTGCAGGAAGCGCCTCCGCGCCATTTCAAGGGAGAATTAACAATCGATGCTTTTTCTTTTTTTTTTACTCGTTTTAGTTTCACGAATACTCTTAGTCCAACACAATTAAAGGTGCAATTAATCACGATAATGATCAATAAAATAAACTAGTTGGGGTGATCGAGCAAAATTACAAAATTTGAATTGAAGATGAAGATGAGAAAAGAAATTAATTGGCAAAAGAGGTATTCGTTATGTTAAAGTAAACGATGTTAAAGTAAAAATTAAAAATTGATGAACAACAAGCTCCCGATTCTTTAAATATCTAAACGAAAACGAGCCACACAAAGCAGCTTTTTGGAACCAAAGGTGACGGTAAAACGCTGTGCTATTTCTTCGCTCTCCCGGTAAGACGCAATTTTTGTCATTCTTCAACTAACATCCAACAACTAAAACAGAAAAAACAAAAGTAAAACGAGTGTATTTATTGTGCAATCTATAACACCATTTCTCTTTCTATCACCATCTCACTTGATTTTTCTTGAGTGTGCTGACTTTTTTGCCCATGATTTTTTTTGTTTTTTTCAGAAAATAATGTGTTTTTCTTTATTTTGTTTTACTTTTATTTTGATTTTTGGTTTGTTTTTAATTTTTTGTTTTTCATTAGCAGCGGCAAGCAAGCTTCGGCTATTGGTGGAGGACTTCACTAGCATATATTGTTTTACGCAATAAATTAATATATTAAAAAACGATAACAATGCTTAATATATTTATTTGTCATAACCCATGACAATACACGAGATCATCGCCAAAGTTTAATTTCTCACTGCTTACATTGAAATCACTTATACTATAAGAACACCGTCGTTGTGGATACGTCTCTATGCACTCTTTGATATATTCATAAGCAGAAAATAATGGATTTTTAGATACTGATGAAAAATTCAAGTATTACATTTTTAAAGGGATTGGCACATTTTTTGTTTTGATACAATAGTGCTGGATAGATGCTGGAACTTTAGAGTAACGCTTTTAGTTCGCAAACAAAAACAATAAAACATGTTTTTAATTCTGTTTTACCGTAGGCAGTAAGAAATTAAATTTTAGATATATGTGTATGAAATTTATTAATTAAGTGTAAATTCAGGCCAAGCCCGTAACACGACATTGATTGGCTTGAGTTTTATTGTACATATTATATACGTGTAACAGAATTAATTATCTCGGCTACATTTGAACGAAATATTAAAATTGCGCAATACACAAAATCAATAATCCATATGAATTCAATACTTTCCACACAAAATGCCTTCAAACGAAATCAAATGTAGCTCCTGATAAAAAATTCTCTGCCCCCGCGAAGGAGTCTGGAGCTAAAATTAATTACCTTCTCAATGAAACACTCTTCTCAACGCTCCAAGCTCCTTGAGCTCTCGATTAAAAAAAAAAAAAAACAAAGAGTCGCGCCCTCTTGAGAGGAAGCCCAGTCCCCCGAGATAGGCCCAGGTGCTAGGCGAATTGTGACGGAAAGAACCCGCAGGTATCCGGAGCGGCGAGGCGACCCCGAACAGTCCGTCGCGGCCGCACAGCTCGATGAGCCAGCAGAGCGCGAGCAGCAGCGTCGCGAGCAGCAGCGTCAACCTGCGCCCGCGAACCGGAACGCCGAGGCGTCCCAGGCCCGCATCCATCGCCGGAACCGGCGTCAGCGTCTCCTCCTGCGAGCGCAACAGTGAGCATGGCTTTTCACGACCCTTTCCCTATATATACCCTTCAGCCCCTCCCGCCTCTCAACCCTTTTCCCTCCCCCACCCCTCGGAAGGTTCATTCTTTTGAACGACGGAGAAAGCAGAGAGAGTTAAGAGCTCTTGATTTATGGCTTAATTTATGATTCGCTTTTTTTCGATCGAAAAAATAAAGGGATCGTGTAATAAATATCGTTTCAAAAGAATTTCCTTATACACCGGAAAGTGCCTTTTTGCGCGCGTTTTGGTGCGCAAAAATGCGTTTTTCAGCTTTTTTTTTTTATTTTCTAAGAAAAATCAATAATTTCAAAATTGCATATAACAAATTTTTCAAATTAGTATTTTTTCTTAAAAAATATAGTATTTAATGATTAAACTGTTGTAAATAAATGCTATTTTTAAATGTAGAAAGTTTACGTTTCACGTTTCTTAAAGGTTCCTCTAAAAAAGGTATAGAGTAAATTATTTTTTTATTACAAATAAGCAGATAAAACTGCCATTTTCAAAATTTATAAATATTTTAATTCTTATTTTATAATTTCATTTATTTAACGCTTACATTAATATTTATCTTTATTTATTTAATTCTTGCAAGTTGCTTTTTACTTAACAACCCCCTGACCTTGAAAAAATTGCACATATAAATACTGCTTTATTTTTTCTACAAAAAAACATTATTACAAAGTTATAGAATTAAGCCATTTTTTGTACTGCCTAGTATAGAAAAAACCGATTTGAAAAATTAAAAATAATTCGAATTTTCTTACAATATTCCCCTCTTCTCAAATAAAAGCATAAAAAAGCTGATTGAACCTACAGTTCGAAGCTCGCGCGGAATGAAAAAGACAAAATCTAATTAACTCGAACGAACCCTCAGATGCAAACAGCGACCCGAGGACACAGAAAGACTCGAAGCCGCCGCTGCCGAAGGTGCACCACAGCACCCCGAAGAAGCCGTCGACGCCGTCGGCAGCAGCCTCCGGAAACAAGACTGGCGCAGCGGCCAAGTCGGACAAGCCGACACCGACGGCCAAAGCCAGCCGGGCCTCGCCGCGAATCACCCCCAAGGCCACGCCACTCCAAAGTCCCGGCGTCGAGCAGCAGCCCCTGCTGGAAATCAAAGAGCTCAAGCCGGCTAAAGTCGAGGAACCCAAGCAGTCCGAGCGCGACGAGATGATGGACGTAGACGATGAGAAAATCGCTCAGGTAGGTCATTGTTTCTTCGTCTTATTTCGTTTTTATTCTGTGGGCAACGGAAAAAAGCTATCGAAGATTTGAGCCCGCTAAAGGGTTCAAATTGTAATATAAACCTTGTAACGACGGATGCATTAAATAATTAAAAGCGGCAAATACCGATTACTTTATCTTTTCACAGAAATCAAAGATTTTCAAATAAAACTAACGAACACAACATTATCTTTTAGGTTACTCAAGAGAGTATAGTTACCGAGTCCACGAAAGACGAAACGAAAATGGAAGTAGAGGAAAGTCACGTTGCTGAATCATCTCCTATGGCAGCTATTGTACCTCCTGTCAAAGAAGAGCTGAGCCTCATCGAAGAGGATCAACCAGCTCCTGTACCAGAAAAGAAGACAGAACCTAAAATAGAAAAGAAATCGCCAGAACCGGAACCCAAGCCCGAAAGTGAACTCGACGAACAGTGTGATATGACAGGTTAGACGATACTTTTATACCTGTGGTATAGACCCTCGTACTTTTGTGCGACCTGAAGAATATTAATGAAATACACAATGACAGCAAAGTCAATCGATACTATTCCATGCATTAAGTTGTATTCATATTTAGTAGATTTTGGTATGATATAGGTAGCAAAAATATGCTAAATAATTTTTAAAATGACTTTAGAGACTCTTCTGTTGCAAGATATTTTTAAATTACCAAAATAAGAAAATAAAATTTACGCAAAATGCTAAAGAAAAAATAAGTCACAAAAATTGAAGCATATTTATTTACGCGATACGAAATTAAAGTAGGTGTTAAATATTGCAAATCTTCTGTCTCGTTAATTTTCAATTCGAAAAAGTAAAAAAACAGTATGCATTTAGAAATTTATTGTTTCGTGTAAAAATTAATTTCCGACTCGATTTTGCATGAAAAAATTAATGGAATATTTGTATTAGTACTGAAGTGTACTGAAGTGTACTGGCCGACAAACTTCAAGCATAACAATAAATATTTCCCAACTTCCTACTTACTTGATCAGATTATACAGTCAAGGATCAAATACTTATACTACGCAAAGTGTGTTGTCGGACATTCTAAAGACAGTCGGAAAGCTCTGTTACACTATAAGCTAACGAGCCAGTGTAGTGGATACTGGATGCTTAACGAACCTGCTATAAACGCCTCCCATTTACTTGTTTAAGTAATACGGTCAAGAGTCGACAATAAACGTAGAAGCTTTGTGTTGTCAATTAATACATGCTAAATTACGTGTAGTTACGGTTTTAAAGATATTTGGAGAAAAGTGGAAATAACTTTATTAAATTTAAAACATGATTATGCCATTCTGTTATTTGAAGGATACACATTCTTTATCAATAAAAAATCATTATTTATTATTATTATAATTATTAATATTGTTACTCAAATAATTTAAAATCATGATCATTTGCATTAATGATATAATATAATACTATTTTCAAATTTTATAAATATTTTAATTCTTATGTTACAATTTCATTTCTTTAATGCTTATATTAATTTTTCTTCAATTTTTAATTGCTGCAAATCATTTTATTCTTTATTAAAATCACTATTTGTATAAACATCTTAATTATGACAATAATATAAAAATAAATTGCACCAGACCACATGAATAAGTCTTTATTTCTATATGAATCTGGAAAAATCTTTAAAATAAAAAAAATGCCCATCACACGGATTTGCAACCGGAACTGCAGTTTTATTACTTGACCCTTAACTCTGACCAGGTAGCAAAAAGGTGTCTATTGCCGAGTCCACCCGGCGCTCTGCATCGACTACCTGAACCTGAAATTTGCCGATGGTAAAGTTGGATCCTATAGAAATAGAGATTTGGAGGGAGACGATTTCTGGGAGGAATTCTGACATTTTCCGAAATTCAAACAGTTTTCGTGCTGTGTTCGCTCGGGTCGGACGCCGTACTTCCAAATATTTGCAGCACAAGTGAAAAATTATTCAAAATAAAAATGAGTCTTTACAATAGTAAATTAACTAATAATTATAAGACTCCTATTTTAAGAAAGCCAAAATCTAAAGGTTATAAGATAAATAGTGCTTCGTTCTTTGAATTGATTCGTTTCTTGTACTGAGAATAAAAAAACTAATAATTTCTGTCCTTGCAGCCTCCATGATTCAGAAAATTCGTATTACGACTGAAGAAGAGGCGAAGGCTGCTCTTGCAGAACGCAGAAGACTGGCACGTGAGCAAGCTGAACGAGAAGCTGAACTCGAAAGACAACGATTGGTAATAAATTATTTATTTAATATAAAATAACAATTTAAGTTATTGGTTTCAAGCATGGCAATGAACAAATTTTTTTAAATTGTAGGAAGAGGAAGCTCGTTTAGAAGCTGAAAGACTACGTGCGGAGGAGGAAGAGCAACGGCGCCTGGAAGAAGAAACTCTTCGTTTAGCTCAAGAAGCTCGTCAAGCAGAAGAAGAGAGACTTCGACTGGCTATCGAAGAAGCAAAGAAGCGCGAGGAAGAAGACAGAAAACGCAGAGAGGAAGAAGCAAAACAAAAGCAGGAAAAAGAAGAAGCTGAAAGAAAGGCCAGGGAAGAAGCTGAAAAGTAAGATGATTTTACTGTTTATTTCAAAAAGAAAAAAACCTCACTTAAGGAGATAATTCACTAAAAAAAGTCTTTCTTCTAAAGTAATTTATTACTTTAAAAAAATTAAATTAAATTAATAGTACATTGATACATTTTTGTAATCGTACATTAAACTTTTCATCAAAAGAGACAGATTTCATTCTTTTGTTCCTTTCGAATGTAGAAAAATTGTAAATTCAAAATGAATTGCTCTATTTAACCTGCGGGTTTAAGACATTTATAAATTTTCATTCTCTAAAGCTTAAAATTTTGTACTTTATATCACTTTAACCTAAAGCTATTCGTATGACTTAATTTTTTTATTTAATAATTTTAAATTCTAAAAATACTAATAAAAATTAAATACATTGAAAAAATTAATTATTTTTTTCCTCATTTATTAAATTTTTTAACATATTTAATTAATTTTTTCTAATTTTAAATTCTACATTAAAACATTTCCTTGTACAAATTTTAAGCTTTTCAGAAGGAAAATTTATATATTTCTTAAATCAGCAAGTTAAGCGGAGTCAAAATTTCTTTAAATTATTATTTTTTGCATTGAAAAGACCAAAAGAAATAGACTTGGATTTTTTGATAAAAAATTGAACATAATATAAAAATATTGCATTAATACATTATTAATTCAATTTTATTTTTTACAAGAAAATTAGGGGAGCTAACATGATAAATTTCAGTTACATTATTTTTAATACCTAATTTTTATTTTAGGCAACGACTCGAGATGGTTGAACGTCTTAAGAAAGAAGAGGAAGAGAGGAACGCTAGACGTAAACGCGTCGAAGCCATTATGTCTAGGACTCGAGCAAAAAATCAACCCAATGCTCAAAAGGTAAGCGAATAAAAAAATAAATAAATTATTAAAAGATAAAGAAATTAACAATTTCCTAAATGCCATTATAGGGTGAAGGAAACGATGGCGAAAAGTCAAAGGAAGACAGTCCTAGTGAAGAAAGTAAACCCACTCCTGGCGAAAAGGTGGTCCAGGACTTGATGACGACTAGTCTCATATCTGAAGCGACGCAACAATTTATAAGCAGTGAACAAAACGCTCATCACACCGAGTCGAATAATGCAGAAGAATCTAGCAATGGTGTTGTACGTAACGGCACTCATGCTAATGGCATTAATGATTCCTCAACAAAGCCAGTCCTCGATAATAATCAGCAAGAGCTCAACGGTCACCATAACAACACAAATCATGGAAACGGTATCAGCAATCAAACGATCTCGTTGGACAATGCTACAGTGTAAGTATGCCCCTATAATCCCCCACTTCACAACACCTACAGAGAAATATAATGTGTGCTAAGCGGAGACATTCTCCATTAAAAAATCGAAACTTTAGTGCACTTTGAGTGAGACAATTCTTTTATTTCATATAGACACATTTCATTGGGATTCAGTCACGTGTTTTTAACGTTGAGATTTTTTGAGTCACCTAGTCGAACGAAAGTGTACTTTATTAAAGTTTTTTGTATGAAATGTTTTTTTTAACATTTAACGGTATTCTGCAAATTATTTTATTCGCTTATTTCCGCAAAATAAAAGTAGAATTCGTAAAATTTAAACATTTGAACGATTACGTAATACTATAAATCAATCAGTAAGCTTTTTAAAAATCATATATTACATAGTAAAATTACGATTAATTTATTTTTAGTTTTTTAGTTACTATAAGCTAGTATAAACTATGTAAAACAGTAAATAAGAATTTATAAACTAAAAACTTGAATTTAAAAAGCACTTAAATACAGTGCAATATCTTGAAATTGCAGAAGTAAGCTCGGTTTATTTTTATTAAAACTTTACATTGTTTTTGAATTTTTTCATTTGAATTAAAAAAATATTTTTTCTAATTTTTTGTTTATTTTTTTTTAGCGTATTTTAGTTTGAGTAGTCTCACTCAAATTGTAGATACAAAATTGGTTGTAACAAAAGTGATAAGATTTAAGCTGTACGAATGCGCCTTTGATGCAAGGGTCGTCATGGCCTTAAATAAAAAAAATGGGATTAAATACCCAGCATTGCTCGATATCAGAACCGTGCCTACGATAATTTACGTTGTCGCGGTTATAGCGAATAATGAATTAAATGAGTTATTAATAATGTTATTGTTAAAAAATTTTTATATTCAAAGTAAAATATTGAAGCATAAAAATTTTTGTTTTTAAGATTACAGTGTTAGGTTCAATAATAACAGTAACAATTCATTGTACAGATTGTATTTAATAATTCTTCATAAAGAGCGATTAATTATTTCATCTAGAAACGTAAATACTAAAAAGATTTTCTAGTATTACAATTCTCTAGTTAAACTTCAATGCTACATTAAACTTTTCAAACGGAAAGCGTAATTTTGTACGATATGAAGAAGTAGAAATGATATATTTCATAATTTATCAAATATGGTTTCATTATAACGACGATTATTTATGATCACTAAATTCTTAAATGATGATGCCATGATGTCCGTTGCGTGAGATAATGTTAAATGTGTATGCGTGAATCAATAAGTACACGTTTTATGCTAAAAAAGCATATTAATCTAAAAATAAAAAATCGAACGACGTTCTTGCAAAGTTTGTTCAGTAATAATAGTAATGATGATTCTTGTATTCCTGCGCTGATCAAAGCAAGAGATTTGATTTGTTCCGATCGCGTAAATTAATATTGTTCTTATTAAAGTCAGTCAGAAGCACGAAAGTTGTAAAGGCAGTACTGATTTTGAAAAATAACGAAATTATTAGCAAAAAAGAAGAAAAATATCAACATTCGCAAGAACTTGAAAAATAAATTGAACCTGAACTGCCTGTCACTATTCAAAGTTTAGCTTTGTAGCGGAGTATGATGAAATCGAGAAAGCAGAAAGTCATTATAATGCGAGTTGAATTGCATTTCACGTACTGTACATTGCAAAAGTAGCCAGAATAGTTGACTATTTAAATATAATCACAACATATTTTTGTGTTTAAACTGCCGCTAAGTCAATGATAATATTATCGAGTGAACAATCTAAGCCAATCAAGAGAATTGTATATTGCAATTGTACATTAATCGCAATTATGTATATTTTATAATTTATACTCATGAAAGAAAATGTGCGTTTCTGTGTTTTCCTAGCTAAAAAAAACAATTATTACTGCGCAACTAATTTGGAAAATAGTTAGTGGGTGATGTTACTATTTAATAAAAATAACACGACAAATGAACTTTTTGAAAATTAGCTTATAGTTTCTTTATGTTAGAATTATGCCAGTTAACTCAATATAAACAGCACTTTTATACGAGCCAATAGGCCATTTTTCTTTTTAACGCTATGTATTCAAATAAAACTTTTATGAAAAGTCTATAATTATATTAGTATAATAGCATTATGAAAATGAATATACGAAAAATGGCCTGTCGAATGTATATCTCATGCGATTGACTGCACATTCAAATTAAGAAAAAGGCGAAATATTAATCGAATAGTTTTCGGCGAAGAATTGTCGAATTTTAAAAGATATTTAATGTCCTATTATCATATATAGAAATGAAAAAACTAACAGTGTACATAATGTAAAGTGATCGAAATAGCATAAATGCAATAAGTCATCTAAATGATTGTTCGTGATTTCATGCAAACATGAAAGAGCTTAGTAGAAGATACGCATATTAATTTTTACTCAAATCTTTGCAAAGTCTTTATTAAGCTCTTATCTTCTTCTCTTCCTTAAAGCCTTTCAATTGAAAGAATCACAAAATTCCGCGCTTCGAACTGGTCCAACTATAATCCATCTTAGCTTGACAGAAATCACCATACTTGGTTAACTGCAGCAGCACGAGCAAAGGCACGCGATTACATAAGAACTATGGTTATCCAGCAACCAACGATCAAACACCATTAATCCGGAAATCTTCTCTTCATCGCACTGTGCTTTACCCCTATTTCTTGACTGCCTGCTACCGATACAGCATTTTGTCAATTGCGTGCATGCACTATACACCTCTCCAAATTGCACACTATGATTTCATATGTAAGAGAATTTTATGCAGTCTAAAATTTTTAAAGTTTTTAAAGATTGTTATACAAGATTTTGTGTATGTTTAATTAGTTTTATGTAATTTTCATGTGTCAATTTGTTAATAAATATTTATGTCAAAAATATTTTTTTATTTTTTTTTTATAATTAAAATATAGATTGCGTCGAAATGTGCATGATTTTCACATTTTGTAAAATTTTAAATAACTATAAATGAAAATGAAAGTTCTGATTTATACCGTGGATTTTATTTAATTTTTAAATTTAAAGGAAGAAAATACCATTTTATAGAAAATGAATGTAGAGTTTTTTTTACAAATTAAAGTTTCCTATAGTTTTTGAAATAGTATTGAAAACACTTATTTTGTTTTTAAGATTCATCATTACATAAAATATAAAAAATATCATATATTCCTATCTTTCACAAAGGCTATTACCCTTAAGTGAAATCCATCTACTTTAAGCTTGCATGTAATACATTTTAATGATATTCTGTGAGATCACTTGAATATATGAAAAAGTCGAAATTATATTGTGCAATGTAATTATTAAAATTTTTCTAAATGTCAGTGTAACTCCAGTACCGCTTGTTTTCGTTTGCGTGCAAAAAATCCACTTTATGTTATATGTATTTATTCACATTTACACGTCAACTTAAAACTGCCTACTTTTGCTGTGTACGGAAAATCTACGGCCCGCCGGTGCCAGAGTTTGAGCCCATCGGCGATTGGTAAAACATTTGTAATTTTCTTTATATAAATCAATGATAGTCAGAGATATGCGTTGCTGCGAAAAGTTTGTTTTGTAATTTTCATAGCAGTTTTGCGTGAATTTAATCAGCATATTAATTGCTTATTAACGTGTTTTGTAAAATACCTAGGATCGTAAAGAAAGAAAAAATACCTTAGTAGGTTAGTTTCAGAATTTAGATTTTGTTGATAGCCTCTTTGTACAAAAAATTAATTTTTTGAGCTTGCGAATATGCTTTTTCTTGTAGATTTAAACGTTTTGTTTGAGTTTTGTAAAATATGAACGTTGACATACATCCTTATGTTTAATTTTTTCAATAGAATTCCATCGAATTATTTTCTTCTTACTTTTATTTCTGTGCTAACAAAAATGTGCTCTATTACTTTTTTCATAATATCAAAATTTTACGGCTTACTGCTTCAGGCTGATTATAACTTTCAAAGAATATAAATTTTAGGTAAAAAAAAATTTTAAATATTCTATTTGGTAAATTTTAAAAAGAATCAACTAACGTTCTTAAAAGAAAAAAAAAATAGGTATTATGTACTATAACGTGTATTTTATGAAATTAAAATTGAATCGTGCAACGTTACATGGTAAAACATTTTAATCTCTTACAGAAAAAAGACAGTTTGTTATTTGTTCTTAAGTAGAATAGTTGCAGTTAATGCAAATCAGCGATATAACGCCCACGTTTCATGTAAAGAATACTATACCCTAGAATAGAAGTCTTTTAGAACCTTTACGTGATTTCCTACACAGAAAATTTATTCACAAGTGCTATTTGTGTCGGAGGTCACCCAATTTGTCACACACACTAAGTATGTTCATCTTGCATTTTAAACACAATATCATTATGAATGCTTTTCATATTTTTGTCGACTTTCTCACGTTACATGTGGTTTTTTATTGTTGATAGAAATATTAGTTTTAATATTTTATGTTTTTCATATCTTAAATGATAATATTATTTATTTTTTTTATATCCATATTAAGATTTTTTTGTTACTTGCTTATTAAAAGACTGTCGACAAAAATTCATGAAACTATCTAGCTGTCATTCATCGATTTCCAAAAGCAATAGATACAAGTTATCATAACTGCTTATTCGCCATGTAGTGCCTTAAAAGGAAAGCAGACAGTAAAATGAAAAGAATAACAGAAAGAGGAAAAATTGTAGTGTTATATCGTTTTGTTAATTTTTTTATTTCTTTCTGTTAATTTTCTTGTTTTCGTTATGAATTAATTTTGGCTTGTCTTGTTATTTTGTTTTTTCGTTTTGGCTGATTCTTATAGCAAACAAAACAACGTGACCAACAACCTCTTAGACCTGTCGGAGTTTGATACTCTGAGCAATAGCAATAGCGGTCCCATACTACTGATGCAGCCAAGTGGCGTTGGACTGACAGATGTCGGAGGATTAGCAAATGAGGACAGCCTCAACTCAAATCTCAACCCAACGGCAATGCCTTTTACACCTAACTTTGGTATGCCGAACACGGCAAACGCTAATCCTTTCCAGGACGCCTTTACCAATAATAAGCAACAGGACAACCAAGTAACAGGTGAATTAGTGCACCATTTCTAGCCGACTTGTTCATTCTAAGTTAATTAATTTTTGTTGCGAGATTCATTTGTTGCCTAAATTAAATTTGATATTTAACTTCCTGCTAACTTAATTTTATTTGTATTGCAGACCTCTTATCATAAGTTAGCCGTTAGAGAGTTACGGTGGAAACAAAAGGGCAAAGCGTAATAGAAGAGAGAAAAAGGCAGCTCGGATTGCAAGACGAATAAATGCCGCTGGGTCTCAAGTCTGAACACGAAGCCAAGCGAAAATAATGCAGCTTTCGAACGTCGCGACGTCCTCGTTTATTTTCTTTCTTCTTGGATAAAAATGCATGTACATAAAAGAGGGGGAGAATGAGAAAATAACGAGATATCCACTGATGAACATAGCTTCTATGATTATAAAAAATGGAGATTCGAAAAGCTGCGCGTTTTTTTTCTTTTAAATTTTTGTCAGATTGCGATTGCGTGCACTCGCAGCGAGTGGCAAGATTTATAAACCTCTCTCTGCGTTCAGTCACGACAGAGTGTGGAAGTGTAAAATAATATATAATGTTAATTAATAATTAATAATGGTAAATAATAATAATTAATATTATTATTAACGATGGTTAATACACATACAAGCGGCGAACTTAGAGATTCGAGCCGTCTCTTAGGTTACATAAGAAATGCTAACTTGATAATTCAGACTAACTTTTTAGTAGATCTTTTTTCGTTACTTTCTAAGGGATGTGTACGAAAATATAAATTTTGCGCCCATTTTGATGGATTCTTGTATTTATTCCGCTGAAACGCAAAATTCTTTTGTTGGGTAACGTTTGCACAGACACTATAATAGACACAAAAGGACACCTTTGTTCAGGATCTTACGTTTCATCAAAAAGCACGCTTAGAATTAATCGGGTTTGAAAAATTTGTATGTTGTACGTGTGATTTATTTGAACTTTTTAAATGTACAATTTAACGAATTGTACAATTGAGATTGAGAATTGAGTCTGCTAACAATGGCAATTTAGTCATGTTTTGATTTCTTTATCGGTCGATGGCGATCAAGTGAATTTTTTTGGTGTCCCGAATAATTAGCATTTCATACTGAGCTAATGGTTATTGTTTTTATATAAAGCTAAGCATTTTTGCGAAATGGCTCGGCAATTTTTTTTAATTTTATTATTTTTATTTTGCGCAATTGTAAATTTTGTAATATTTATGGGTTTCCCACGTAATTTGGTGTATACTTTCAGAATTAATCAGAATAAAAAGATTTAAAAAATGTCGACATGACTGCCTATTTCAATTTGAATGTTTAGCTTCCTACAAAATGTATCAAAGGGTATAAAAAAACAATGCAAAGCATCAGCTTTTTCTTCCATTAAATATATTTCTTTTTTCTTTTTTTCGGGGCGTGCGCTCACTAGTCAAGCGATTTTACTGTTTTTATCACACTTTGTTCAGAGACTATAAAGAGAGATTGTGAATGAATGAGTGCAAAGAATGATGATATAAGAAACTAAAGAAAACCCCAAATGGAGGGAAACGTTTTGGAGCAGTATGAAGGAAAGACATGTAAAACGAGAGCAATCTAGAAAACTGAGCTATAATCGAGCGAAAAATTACATGGTAATAAGTTCGGGTAATAATATGCTAGAGCTTCAATGTTAATCGCTACTCTCGATTTAAGACAATGCGAAAATCCATGATTACTAACTGCATAGAATTTTCCAAAAATTATTTCTACTTTACGTATTTTCTGTTGTAAATAAAATTATTATTTTTTTTTTGTTTTCAAAAAAAAATATTAATTTGTTAAGTTATTAATAAAATTAAAATTGGATTTAAAATTATAAACAAAATCATACAATTGAAGTAGTATTTTCAAATTTTAAGGTTTATTTATAATAAAAATACGTAATGCGGAAATATTTTTGCAAAATAAATGTAGCAATTGGTAACAGCATACGTTTTTCAATAATATAATAATTAAAAACTACTTTGTAACACTGCGATACTGGCGATCGCTTTTTCGCACAGCCATTGCATCAACGCGGAGGTGATTATCGATAAGTTCTGATTGAACAGAAACTAAATGAATAAATTACGCACTCGTGCACACACACTTTTTTCGGACGATGGTTCGATATTATGCGAAAGTTGAATCAAATAAATTTCATCTCAACCCTATAAATCTCATGTATTCCCATGAAAAATAAACTCATTGACTCTCGCAATTTGGGAAGTTTTTCATTTGCAATACTAAATAATAGATTATAACGAACGTATTTGTGAAAAATTTATGGCTATATAAGTATACGTGTATGAGTATATCGTTTTTATCGTAGACAAGTGTAAAGAATAAAACACGTATAAAATAAAGATTGTGGTAAATACAGGAGGCATTTTAAAATAATGAGACGGTTGTGGAATTGAAGTATGCGTTACGATGGCGGTGTATTTGTTATATTTTGTGGCACTATGGATATGTTGAGTGAACGCTAGTTAGAAAATTTTATTAAGAATGATGATGAAAATCACCGTATATCAGAAAATTATGTAACAGTTCTGTTGTATGGACCGAATTAAGTCTCAATAAAAGATTGATTTGTTCACTATTTACGTACATTATTTCACGATATCCAAATTTTGTATGCTTTCCAATTTCTCCCGTAATATTTTAAACTACTAATTTCTTGTATGCTTCTAGTTTTAAATTGCTCGACAAGCACCGTTAATAATTAATTTATCAAAAAAAATTTGTGAACTGTTCTGATGCAAAAATAAAATTTTCTAAGTTTGTTGTTTCAACAACATGTCACACAGATGCGTGTGTGTTATTTGAATACTACAAAGAACAGACACTAAGTCTAATGTTAAACTTCTAATATTCGTTACTTTATTTTTGAGATTAAAATTCTCAATTTTAAAGGAAATAAAGAACTCTAAGGATTAATAAGTTGGAAACAATGTTGACATCAGTCAGTCGACTTATGCATTATTATATATATAATTGAAATTGGTCACATAAAGTTAACAACAAAATTTCTCCAAATGTCAATTTTACTTAAAAATTGATTCTTCTTATTTTATATTTGTATAGCGAATTCGATTTACCGAAAAAAAAATAATTGGATTGATTAAATCATGCATAATCCGTGACTGGGACTAATTGTGCGTGTTCGGTGCTAAAGATACTTCATTCGATCGCAAAAGAACGAGAGAAGTAAAATACGAGCTTACAACACAATGGCTGTTCACTGTTCGTTATTTACCATACCCTGTTAACTTCATTATACTGTTCTGTCTTCATTAAAATTCGGCGCAATCGTTTGTTTTTTTCATCAAGGCCTGCGCCGATGTAACGAACCGTAATTGTTGCAGCACAAAAACGCTTTCGACTCAGCGCAGCGTAAAAAAAAGAGGCGTTGAAAGGGTGTGTCGTTCGACGAGTTGCTCGGTTAGAAAAAAAAGGGGGCGAAGAAACACAGCTGAAGAGTAAATATTATATATATATATATATCTTATGTGTAAAGGCGAGATGATGTCACTCCCACTGCCCTCGTATAATGGTAGATTTTATTTATTTTTTCCTTTGGTCTCGTTTGCACTTTCCAGCCCCCCGAGGCGTTTTGTTCCCTTCATTGTCATTTCCTCGCCCTTTCTTTCCGTACAAATACGTAGACCGACATAGAGATTTTCAAAAAAGGAAAGATGAAACGACGTTGCTTTCTTTCGACACGAGGACATTTATTATATTACCAGACATGCCTAAAATACTTGATCATGTAAAAAAAAAACTGTGCTTGTACCTAATAAATACTTAATACGAATGGTATGGCAGACTTGTGTGTACACGCTTTTTCTTACCTTGTCATTGCGGATTACACCGCGTAGGGTGCTTCGGGTCTTTTAAATCGATGAGGAGGGTTTGCTTGCAACCGAGGATTGGCCAATTTTTCGCACGCCGACGCGATTACATTTCGCCACTCCTCCGAGGGTGAACAAATTAGCCAATCAGGGACTAAGCGGGAAAAATCCCGCCTCCGCCGCGCTATTCCACGGTTACGGAGCTCTCTTGCATAATAAGTAAGTATTATACCTTGGCCACTGTAAATACCCATTGTTTGCCCGTATAATGCCGTTGTTAAATGCGCATATAGCAGTTCTTTTTAAATCACTCTTAATATAACTAAATAATTAAATTGCTTTTCTCGAAAAACTGATTGGGCAAGCTGCAACTAATGTCAGCAGGTCGAAATGGAAAATCTTGCGGACAAACTAAACTTTGCTCGCTGACATTTGACAGAGCTTTAATAAGTATTGCGCGAGCTTAGGTAATACCGAGAAAAAAAGATTCGCAGCCCCCTTAAAACTATATAATTCCGTCTAATTGACCAGAAGATAAAAGTGAATCAATTATAAGCAGCTCAACGCCGAATGAAGATGAGCCTTAAAAGCAGCTCGCAACAAAGCCCGAAAAAAAAGCTGCTGAATCGAGATACATAGTATATGTATGGTCGCTCCACCCAGTCAGAGAGCGGGAGAGAGAGAGTGAGAGAGAGCCGCAATGATCAATAGGTCGGTCCTAGTGCAAATCCCGCGTTTCTTAACATGCAAATGCCGCCTGCGATCAGCACAATAAGCGGCGAATCCATTACCGGTGGCCGTCAGCCGTCGAGAGAGGGTCGCATGCAGTACACGCATTATCCGAGCTGTTAATACCCGCGTGTGCTCACCCTCGTTTTATTCAAATATATCGAGTCCCCGCCCCCCTCCTATCTCTCTCTCTCTCTCTCTCTCTCCCTCCCTCCCTCGGCAACCCCCTCGCGTCGATATGTATGACAGTCGGAATATGGCGCGAGAGCGGCATGCGAATTCACCTCTGATTCTTGCTCGAATTAACCCCTTTCGCCGCGCCGCTTCCGCCTTGCGCGTATTTGCATTTTATGGCCAGGAGGAGGGGGGGGGGGGGTGGTTTTTCGCCTCAATTTTACCTCTATTCAGCCCTGTTTGCCGCTCTGCCCGTCTATTTCTGTACGCGGCGATTTTTGGCTGATACATCTGGGAGCGACAATTCGCTCGGATGGTGATCGCGGCGCAAAATGTTGCCCGCGCGACGCTGATTAAAATCACTTCTGAGAAACTTGGTTCGAGAGAGCAAAATCTTCGTTTAATTAAAGCAAATACTGCCTGCGCTCTCGGAAGCATCTCTCTCTCTCTCTCTCTGTCTCTGCTTTGTGAGTAAATATTTCTTTAGGATTCCTCCGCGGCAAACGTTTGCTCCAAACTCGCTAACGAAAGGATTATTATTCTCTCTCAATTCAGGAATTTGATTGAGATATCACTCTTAATTAGTTGAAAAAAGCGAGGCTCGGCCGTTTACTTAAACTCGCCTCCCTCGAAACTCGCGCTTAACGAGCGCCGTAAGCGGAGTTAAAAATCATCCCGTTGGAGCTCGAAAATTCAGCATCATCGAGGCGCGCCCCGCGCGCGCGACATAAAAGAACATCGGGACAAAAGGCCGAGAGGCCAATAACAATCCAATCGGCGGCTAATAGTCCGTGGAGTTTCCGCACCCTCGTTCTGGCATCCACAGACCGTCGGCGACGTCGGCGCGTGTAGTTGAAAAATTCGACGCTCGTGACAATGTGCTCTCCGCCGGCGAGTCCCCGAGGTTAGCGACGCGTTAAAGCGCCGGTAGTCCCGGGGCTATTACCGCCGACGCCTCTCGTCTTCCGTAGACAGAGAGAGACAGTCGTGATCGCCCGAGGGCTCCGACTGACGTGCGTGCCTTCGCGCGGGGTGAATAGCGACACGTGTGCCTGCGCCGGGAGGGACACGCGTCACGTTTGCCTTATTCGCAAAGTAGTCGGTGCGTTTTGCCGAATTCATGAGCTCGCGCGGGGCGGGAGGGGGGGGATGGAACGTGGGATTTCGGGGAATACATTTGCGCGAGGGTTTGGGAGAATGTTCGACGAAGTTTGGGTCGTGTTTCGAACGCTCGTCGGGTGGAGGATACATGTATGTTTTTCTCTTTTTTTTCTTTGTGAATACGCTTTTGATTGGAATAATTTGCGACGTTGGGAGAGGAAAAACTGGGTAAAATGTGAGTCAGACAATGCTAATCTTTATTTATGCGAATGCGTCTTAAGCGGCGAAGCAGCGTGCATGCTAATCTCTGTAACGAACATGACAATTTCGTCTGTCACTGGAAGAAACAAGACTGTTGACATAATAATAATAATAATATGTGATAGAACGAGGAATAATAAATAATATACAAACTTTGTACAAAAATAAAAAGGCAACAGATCGGTTATAATTAATTTGTATTAACGGCTGCAAGAACGTATATATACTATCTACAAATTACAGTTCCGGAAGTTTTTCAGTTTTCTTTAGAAATTAGATTGCAAAGTGTTCTTAATAACTATTGTAGGTAAAGTATGATTTAATTTTAAAATACAAATGCAATAATCATAAAGAAGTACAGGATCTATAGGCGCGATTTAAAACTGAATAGACACAAAAAAGTAGAAATATGTCAAAAATATACAACATCTGTTTAGAAAAGGTTTTAAAACAGTTATGCTCTGTTTGACATAATCTACTTAACACGCCGCTGTTTCGCTAATCAGATCTTTAAATCAGCCAACACGCGGCAACTGCATTAAAAAAACCAAACAAATAGATTTTTCCAAACGCTCTTCCTCCACTCGTCCCTCATCAATCATCGACAACTAATATTATCCGCCTGGAAATTCCTCTCCCTTATAAAGCTCATACCGCAGACGCTCTTATAGAAAATATCGTTAATCGATGTGTCGCCAACTCCTCTCGCAAAACCGCTCGTCACGTCGGCAAAAAAAAAAGGGCAGGTCTACCGTAGCTTTATTCAGCGTCAATCGAGTCGAGAACAAAAAAAAAAAAAAAAACAGAAGAAAAAAAAAGGCCGGCTGGCGCATTTGTCGGCTCGCGTGCTGTACGAAAAAGCAGCATATGCACTCCCCCGCAAAAAAGACTGGCGCGGCGAACGGGGGCTCCGGGGGGAGGAAACAAAGCCCCGGGGGGCGAGAAAACGGAGAGAGAGCGCATGCGCCGCGAAACTTTTAATTGCTTTCGAGCTGTGCGCGTCTTTGTCGGACGGGGGGGGAAGGAGGCCACTTCTGTTTTTTCCCGCCTTGTTTTTCCTGCGTGTCTTTTTTTTTTTTTTTTTTTGTTTGCGTTATATACTCTCAAGGGTCTCTGGAAATGCCTGGCGGAACGGTCGAATGTAGTTGTGTGTTAGCTGCTTTGCGGAAGAATGCGCGAAAGCACAAAAGAGCCCCGGCGCGCTGCTGCTCCGCAGCCGAGATTAAGACGTTCGCAGGTAATTTGGGGTGAACTCAATTACGGCATACTGTTGCCAAGTGTTCGTACGGCGCGTTTAATTTACTTTCTTTGACGGGGAGAGGGGCTTTTCATTTCGAGGAACAATGCTGCATTTTAATTGGGTTATTAATAAATGCGACGAGGTAAGGATTCGAGTGCGGGAGAACAGAAGCTTTGGGGGAATGCGTGTGCAGCGGAACGGTTAACGTCGATTACTGAGCTTTTTTTGTACGCTGACAATGTTTTTGTGTTACTTACTACTCATTCTAATGACCGCCTTGTTTTTATATTTTTATCATGATGTACACTCGGCTAATTCTGTAACTCCTCATGCCTGAAATAATTAATGACAAATTTCATTATATTCGATCTAACAGATAGCTAAAATTTCGAAAGCAGCATTAAAACGCCCAACAAAGAGCATCGAGTCCATCAACGACCCATAAGAAACAGCGATCGACCGCCGAACAACACACCGCACGACACTCGTCCTTCCCCTATATAGCCTCTCTTATCCGACCTCCCGAATCCGCTCAAAAATCACACTTCGACATATCTCGCCGAGGCAATAAGGCTAATGCGCGCGCCACCTCGCCGGGCACGCGCATCTTTTATTCATCCCCGTAAAGAAAAAAGAAAGAGCCGCAGAATCGTAAAGCGGAAGGATCCCCCCCCCGCCCCCCCTTTTCCCCTTGATACATTACTCTACAAATACGATTTGTCTCTCCCTCCGCTTCTCTGTGTGCTCTCCCTTATGTCTAGATTTTATATGCTCTTTCCCTGCTGGTCTTTCGCTCTCGGCACCCGGCCGCCGCCGCCGTCGCCGCTCGCTCGTTCCTTCGAGGCGTTCCGGGGAATTGAGCGAGACTTCAAGTTCCACGCGGGGCTGGGAGGCCGCGTGGATCGACGCGGCTTTTTCTTTGAGATAAGTATGGATCGATTACGGTCTCTTTTTTATTTGGGGCAAACTAATAACTCTGCGAAACAATTTTTGGTTAGTAGAAATAAAAAGCTCCGATGATTCACGAAAATGTTCAACTTCTTTCGTAAATATCGACGAGATTCTTGAATACGGTTTTCCATCATTCCGTAATCCGAAGCGGCAAACAGAAAAAAAAAAAAAAAAACGGCGAGGCATCGCTTCTCCCTAAGAAAACTCGAGTAAGAAGACACTCAGTATTCCGTCCCCTCAGCCACTGGATCGACAACTATTAATCAGCGTAAGAGAAGGAATTATTGGCGAAGTTTCTGCTTCGGGGACCATAATTGACGTAAATATATACGGTCTCCGCGAGGGGCACCGAGGAAAAAAAAAAGGCTCCCCCGGGGTCCTCCTTTACGCTAAAGCGCCGTATCCATTGTTTCCGGAATAAAATCAGGAAGGACCCGAGGCGCTGGTCTTTTCCCGCGTGAGCTTTTTTTCGTTTCGCCGCCCGCCGCCGAGAGAGAGAGAGAGGAAATGTAAATTTAAAGATTGCGTTACCTCGACGCGGAATTATTTTCAATTATACTTGCAGACACTTGACTGAGAAGCGGTGTCGCTCTTTGGGAAGTGGATTTTTTTTCTAAGACAAGGGCACTGCGCCTTTTCTAATTTGTCGGATTAATGTACAGTAAGACAAACAGCTTAAAAGATTAAAAAACAAGACACCGAGTAAAAACATCAAAATTCATATGCTAATCCTACAAAATTAAAATACTTCTGAATCTATTAAAGCGCGCAAAAAAAGTCGTTCTCGTTTCCGAGAGAAAAAACTGAATTCCTACTGTATCAGCTCGAAAAATCACTTATGAATAATTCCCAGTATCGATTAGAAACGCCCAATACCAAAAAGCCTCTACCAACCGCATCAAATCCACTTGCCGCCGCCCTCAAAACAAAAGGGCCAGCCGCGAAAATTGAATCCTCCGTCCTCGATCGCGCCCAAACTACAACCATGGCGACAGCCTTAACCCCGAACTAATTGCACCGCCAGCAGCAGCAGCGGCAGCAGCAGTTAATCCGCGAGAAAACCTATCACAATCAAGAGCTCTCTCCGCCTAAGCACACAGAACAATATATATATCCGGGGCGAGAGGAGATCGCAATTAGCCCCGGCATCGCGGGGCGCGCGGACGCGTTATACATAATCGCGAGAGAGAGAGAGAGGGTTCGTCGCGGCGCGCACACACAGCTACATAGTCCCTCGGGCCCGTCTTCGCCCCTAATTAACCCGCGCAGCCGAGCCGCCGTGCAGGCATTTACATATAAATTATGAGCGGCGAGCGGCGCGCGAATTTATGCATGAGACTCTTTCCGTCTGCCGAAGGCGACGAGGCGTGAAGAGCCTGATTTCGAGGCGCCGCCGCCCGACGACGATTGAAAGGAATATTGTCGCCGAGTCGAGCTGGAGGGACGCATTTTCGAGCTGCACTTGCTTTAGATTCGAGGAGATTATGTAGTTCGGGGGTGGAGTAATTTAATCGGCTACTTCGAGCGGGATTAAAGGGTCGGCTCTTTACATTCTATTATAACGATGCTACCGTGGGTCTCAAGCATGATTCCTAATCAGCGCTTTTTCATACTATTACTGTAATAATTAAAATGCCCTTCGCTTTGAGTAGCGCAGCCGTAATAGTTTCTCGTAAACTTTAGAAAATTCACGGCATATTTTCAAATTTTTTTTCTAGTCGAGTTTATTGGAGACTGTAATTTTTACTACAAATTTTTCTCCGTGAATAAGTGCAACAATAACTAATAGAAGAATCGTTAAAAAGGTGTAAAAGAAGCTGATAAATTATGTAAGACTATAAACTGATCTCTACGAATTGTAAACCTTGATTGGCAGTAGTCATTATTCTAGGTTCGCAGAGATCAATTAGACGCTATGAAACATTGCGGTCAAGTCTCACAAAAATAAACGTGACGAATTTTTATTCTCTGAAAGTCTTCTTTTGACACACAACTCCCTAATTATCAATATCCCAAAGCGTTGCTTCGAAAATTTAACGAACCGTGAAAAGTTAATAAAAAGAAATTTCGACGAGGATGATACGAACGAGCCTTAAGGGACTTTTATGATGTACTAAAGCGATTAACGTTTGCCTCGTTATACCTCAAAGTGTCCAGCTCACCTTTGAAGTCTAACTAAGTGTGTATAATTTCAAAATTTATGTACCGGCTTACATTTTCCAGCGCAAATCTATGAAACGCTCAAATTAACTAAAAAAAAAAAAAAAAATGCCTCTTCGACGTTTCACGGTCCGTTTTTGCGGCAGTCCTTAAAAATTGAATATTTTTTAAAAACAATTTCAGACAATTTTTACGAGCTTTATAAACGCCCCTTTATTAAACATAAAAACAAGAAAATTTAAAATTTAATTAATACTACTTATACATGACAATTAAAGTAAAATACAAGTATAATAGGTCCACCGCTGTAGCGACAGAAAGAAAAAAAAAAACCTCGTCACATGCATCGAACAATCGAGGAGATAATCTCCTTGCTCTGCACCTGAGCCAGATAGTGATTGGGCGCGAGCGGATCCCAGAAACCGCCCATGAACGGCTCCTGGCTGGCGGCGATGCCGTCGGCGGTCTCGCCGATCGCCTCGATCGACTGGCTCTCGCTGAAGCTGCCACGGTACCTCTCGTTCACCCTCCTGATGAAGAGGCTCTTGATCAGCTGCTCGTCGACCCTACCGCCGGTGGTCGCCTGCATGGCCTTGAGCAGCTGGGATGGTCGGTCGACGACGTGGAGATTGTCGCGTATCAGCTCACGGAGACGAGTCTCCTCGTCCTTGGCGAAGACGTCGAGGATGCGCTGCTTGACCGTCGAGTACATCTTCTCGTGGTCCTCGGGAGGATTGCGCACGATGTCCGCGATGTACGGCAGAACGCTGTGGTCGACGTTCGCCACCAGCAGGGTAAACTTGTCGCTGGATTCGATGATATTGTTCATGGTGAAGAACGCCTCCACCTGGATGAACCAGATCTCCGGGTCGATACGCCAAAAGCGAGGAAACTTGCTCAGCATGCACAGGCAGTGATTGGATACGGGATGGGTGAACTCCAGCTTCGGAGGATCCATCCTTGTCTATACCTGTGGCATTTTTATTTCGTAATTAATTTGTGTTATCGCCGAGACCGGTTGTGGAGCTGAGAAAGAAAAAAGAACCGGCGTTCCGCGACTTCTCTGCACAAGGACGCAAGGCAAATAAAGATTTGGTTTTGTTCTCCGTTTAAAAAGTTGGAAAATATAAGTTTTTAGAAGACGGTGAACCGACGTTGCGTAACGAATATCGACGCGGCTAATTATTAGTTTCGTGCACGAATTATCGTGTCAAAAACTACTTCCGAGTAGCGTAACGAACGCGGAATTGAAAAATAAAGTTATTGGTGGTCGTTACGTAATTAGATGCTTTGGTAGGATCAAATTCATAGTACGCCATTCGCTTATATTAGAAAACAATCTTTTTTGCTGAGTTGAAAACCTTTTGAATTTTTAATATGAAAGTTATCTTTTTAAAATTTTGTAGCTAATCGTGATTTTTTTTCAGCCATTAAAAACAAAGAATTCAGAGTTAAAATTATCTAATCTTCCGTGACATTAATTTTAATTATGTAAAAGGGACTCAAATAGATAAAAGAAACGAGAGTTTTACAATTATTTTGTTTATTTATAGTTAAACATACCTTTAAAACACAAAATCTCTTGAAAACATAAACATTCGAATTCTTTAAAAAAATGCGTAATCTCTCTTAATCAAATTAAAAAATAAATGTCTACAAACAGGTAAATAAAATTGAAAACATTCTCTGTTCAATATTTCTCGATTATCCTCGAATCAAGTTTTCCTACAATATAAGATTTACCTGAGATTCCGCGAAACGCACTGTACACTCGCGATCAGAGATCTGCTCTGGAGGCTCGCTGGCGAAAAACTGACAACACAAAGAGCTCGCTTCGTCTTTTGGTATAGCAGATTACAGTTAGCCGCTGTGCTACTAAATGTATCTTTCCGCTATGTGTCTGTGTGCGTCAAGAAGTAAGACTGCGAGTTCCCTGAGTATATTCAAATATCACGTGTAAACAAAGATTGCGATGGCGATGTTTGTGTTGTCAAATTTCTGCTCGACTCGGCATGTTCGAATTATATTAAATAATTCACAATTTAGCAGTTATAGTTCAACAATGTTTTGCAAATCATTGCATGATCTTAAGATCGACAATTAAGAGCTAACGTTTTGTACTAGTTTTATTAATAGATTTGAGAATTTAATTACCTAAAGTAATTAATTAAAAATAAAAGAACTTTGTAAGTGGATGCTTCAATACATTGCATTACCAATATAAAATTCAATATTCAATATAAAAATAAAAAGTTCTAGATTTGAAAAAGAAACCAAACTAAACACATGATTAATTTTCACTTTTAAATACTTATAAAAAGCGACTGTTGAAACAAAGTTTAAGCTTTTCGCGCAAGGGAAGATAAAAGGTCCTTGGTTTGTAGCTGGGACCTTTTAGTGGAAGCTGAAAAGGAATACCAAAAAGTTCCCATGAATGGATCCTGAACGTCAACGATGTAATCCGCCGCAGTGGCAATCTCTTCAATGCTTTGTTTCATGTTGAAATTAGATTTAAACACGGGATTAACCCTATCGAGAAACAAGCTCTTGATGAGCTGCTGATTAGACTCTTTTCGGCACATCATTTTCATTGCCATGAGGAGCTGAGAAGGCCTTTCGACAACCGGCAGAAGCTCGCGCAAAAGCTCTCGCAGTTTTATCTCCTCAGTCTTGCCGAAGACTATCATTATCCTCTCTTTCACGGCCTTCATCTGGTGCTGCGCCGGAGGATCCAACACGATGTCGGCGATATAAGGAAGAATGCTACGGTCTAAGTTTGCGACCAGCACGGTAAACATGTCTTGATCGCTAAAAATGTCGTTGATTTTGAAGAACGCCTTCAGCTGAACAAACCAGACCTCTGGATCGGTGCGCCAGAAACGCGGGAATTTGCTCAGTGGTCTCTTCAGAGGCAAACCGAACCTTATGGCGGCTCCTTTTTCAGTTAGCTCATCCATTGTAAAGTTTTTTTCTAGTTTTTTTTTCTAGAAAAAGACGTTTTATTATTGTTTGTTCTTTCTGACATTTGAAAGATTAGCTTTGCTAGGTTTTGATTGCGATGAAAAAGTAAGTTCGATTTTAAATGAAGAAATATTTCAGAATCAAAATAATTTCATTTTTTTTAGGTTAGTTGTAATATCAAATAGTAATAAAAGAATAAACAATAATGGTATCTCTTGATTCTTAAAAAAAATGAAGTCTAAAACAATTGATTAGAATAATACTTACTTGCGTTTATCTTAATTGGATAAAATAAGCGTGAATGAAACAAAACTGAAAATTAAAACGCGATTTAACTTGTTCACTTGTTGAGTTCGATGGTGGGTGATGGGCCTGTTGGGTCTTTAAAACATAAAGTATTAAATTAAAGATCCGCCATCTTATTACTAGATAGTGCCAACTGTTGAAAAAGTTCTGTACGAAAAAGTTCTATTCTGTCTATTTTGAATTTTTAAAGCATTTAAATTAAATAATTGAGAAAAACTTTTAGTTAGTAAATTTGTTGGCACTTCCATAATTTTTATTAAATATCTACATTTGTTTTAAAACGCGCTTGTTAACAAAAAAAAATTTTGGGATAATCAAATTAATTATTTGATTATAACTCGTGATATAAAATATATTATTTAAAAAAAAAATTTGTAATGATTTTTTAATGAAAGACGAGTAGGCGAGTCTTATTAAAAACATTTATTTTATTTTTAATTTTTAATTGATGCCAGTACGTAACTAATAAAAAAGTAGAAAAATATTTGCAATGTCAGAAACTACACTTACAGCAGGAGCAAAACATTCCAGCAACAAATTTTTAATTAGATCTTGATTTAGTGGTGGCTGTATTGTGAATTGTATATATTATATGGGGTGACAACTGTTTTGCTTCATATTTAAGCTGCCATTGAAAAAAGATTATGCAATAGGCTAGCTTTACAGTTTCGTATTTGTTCTATATATTTATGTGTGTGTAAGCATAGCCTGTATTTTTTTTTAAAGACCTCAATATTGTATAGTTTTTTAAAAAATAATTTTTAATATTAATCTTTCGTTTATTTCAGAAAATTGTTTAAGACTCTTGTCATTGTCTTTATAATTGAGAAAACATTCCTCACAATGAAAATACATCCATAAAACAATGCTTCTATATTTATGTACATTGTATTGATACGAATATTCATACCGAATATTGACTACTCATTACTTCATTCGAACGTAAATTCTCATTCATATTATTACGCGCAAAAATGCTGACTAATATTCTTTCAGAATTTAGAGATTCATAGTACAATATAAAAATGAAAATAAACAAAATTTATTCAGCGTAAAATAAACATTAAATTGAAAATTAAACAACTTGTGAATTACGTTAATGCAGATGCAGGTATCTAAAAAATTGTGCAATGCTTATTTTACAATGAGGGTTCACAAATGTACGAACTTAATTGTTTTTCCAACGTAGATAAGTCGTATAAAACTACTCGAACAAGCATGGAAAGTAGAAAGTAGAAGTCTTAAAATACACATAACAATAATAATTGTCCTCGCATAATGACTTGACAAAAATTGTCTGCCTTGCCTTAGAAAAGACGTATCAAAAAATTGATAAAAAAAATAGATAAAACGAATTAAAAAGATTGGTAAAAGAAATAGATGTTTGGATATTGTTTTGTACTACTTGAAAGTTCAATGTACTTGCTTTTCTGTACTCAAAGGTTCATAAACAATATTAAAATGTTGAAACGATAAATTTTATTAAACGAAGAAAAGTATTATAAATATTAAAACTGCCGTTAACGCAGAAGCAGGAACACAGTTAGCAAGTAGTGAAAACTCGGAAAAACCGCGTAATGATGCGCGCATTATAAAGTTAAGTATATACTCAAAAGATATAAATAACAATGAGCGTTAATACTCAATTGATATAAAGTTAGGAGCGCAGCTACCGCCTTTCTTCCAAAGCACTTTACAATCGCTGACCGCCACGCATTATTACGATCATCCCCCGACGTGGTTAAAACAGTTTCCCGAGTTCTACGCCAATGCCGCGAGCGAGGGAAGGGCTTTTCAGCTACGCGACAGTTGATACGCGCTCCCGGTCCTCCGTCAAGATATAGTCGCTCCAGCCCTCGGCGGCCGCGCGCGCGTTTCGCTCCCGATCGCGGCGGCTAATTGCGCTGTACTTCGCGTCGCTGATT
Organism: Ormyrus pomaceus; assembly: GCA_900474385.1. Classification (NCBI taxonomy): domain Eukaryota; kingdom Metazoa; phylum Arthropoda; class Insecta; order Hymenoptera; family Ormyridae; genus Ormyrus; species Ormyrus pomaceus. Next base: position 25,395 of record UCOM01000533.1, on the reverse strand, counting down.
CAAAAGTCAACGAGCTTCTCGAAAGCGTCGTCTTCGGAGAGGGTTTCTCCCGCTGCAGCGGCAAGCTCTCCGATTGAAATCTGGAGGGAATCCGTGGACCGGAGACGCATTTCAGCCGCCCCGGCGGTCGAGCAAGGCAAGTGGTTATGGGTGGTTTTGAAAAACTAGTGCACTGTTTGTGGATGTTGTCGCGTCGTCCTGCAAGAATTTACGAAACGTGACTGCACTCTTCATTGCTTTTTATGGGGCTGGTATCAGATACCTGCAGCTACTGTCACTTTCACGTACTTCTATGATTCCTAACTATATAACTTTCAAAACTTTAAATGATGTCCGTACGGTTGGCTGGTCCAATTCAGGTCTTTCCTAATAATAGTAAAAAGTTATCGCTTGTTATTAGGTGTACTGTCGAATTTCCTCGGTACAATCTCGCTTTCAGTTTAATTGTTACTAGTGGGCTCGAGAGGTAGACGTTCCACTATTCTGACGAGCTCTAATGAATCCTTTGTCACGACGACGAGCACATAATGTGAGTGCGGATTTCGGGACGGTTCTTGACGCTTCAAATTTTTCAGAGTTTCGAGTTGATATCCGCGTCACCACCCTTTTTAATGCAATTGACTGCTGAACGATGTACGTAAATTCTGTAAGACAAAACTCAATGTATTAGAACTTTAACTGATCCATATATACCAGAATGATGTAATGAACTGTTGACCATCAAAACAGTTTAATCCACTTATTTTTATCAGTTTTTAACGTTAGAAATTTTTCTACATTAATTGTTTTCGTAGAAAGTATTATTCAAAGCTACAATCAAGTAATTATGATCAGTAATTGAGTGAAAAGCTGACAATAAATCATTGTTAAAAAATACTGCAAGAAAAAAATAAAATTTTCAAATAAAGCAGCTAATTATACATTTTCCAAGATAATTAGCTCCGGACGCGAGAGAGTATCCCATATTTCCACATAACAACAGTCAGTACCACCGTTTGTACTTTTCAACTGCAGTGATCGTTTAAAATTATTTCCACTCGTGTACAGTAAATAAAGCAAAAAATAAAACTTTAAAAACCGTTCGGAAGCCAATAAAATTCGTCCAGCCTCTAATTCCCAAGTTATACGTCTCTCGAAGGACGTCTTCGCGTAAACTTGCGTATTCCAGCAGATACGACCCCCAGGCATTAAAAAAAAAAGCCGCTCTCAATCAGAAACCCCGAAAGCCGACCCTTCGCGAATACCCTCGCATCAGAAACAGGCGGACGGATGCGTTCTGCGGAGGAGTCGACGGTTGTATATATATCTGCCTCGCACAATGGCGTCCGACCAGAGTGAGAGAGAGAGAGAGAGAGAGAGAGAGAGGATCTCGAGAGCCTCACAATGGATTTCGATTCCAATTTGTCGCTCGCTCGCCTCCTCCCTCCTCCTCCACTTGGACGCTTTTTTAAATGTAGCCTACGCGTATCTCTCTCTCTCTCTCTCTCTCTCTCTCTTTTTTGCCGTATATACTTTGCCTCTCTCGATATCACCGCCTATTGTCCTGTGCACGAGGAAGCGACGGGGGGAAAGGGGGATCGAATGGTTGCGGCTGCGAATACGAAAGGATATATGGAATGAGTTTTTACGGAAAACTCGCTTGCGGTTTTTACCTGTTTGTACACGCCGATCCTGCATGTCCCTGGAGCGTTGGTTTTTTCAAAATTTCGAATTCTCCATCCGGAACGTTGCGCGCGTGTTATCTTTCAATTTTGTTACTGTCCGTAAAAAATATGCTTTGACGCGCAAGGAATTTTAAATTTACGTGTAATATTACGCGTTCGCGATTTTCATTACGTTAATAACACTTTTTTCGCGTATATAATTCAGCACCTTTTATGGTCGAAAAACAATTTTCTTCTAAAAGGTTCACATCAAAGGACCTACTCGCCGTTCGCCCTTCAGACCGATATTTTAATTTAGACTTTACACTTTTGTACCCTTTTTTTTTTTTTTTTAAGTTCGCGAATCCGCTATAGCCGCTCGCCGATCCATAATTCACGTGTAGGTACCTATACGCGAATCAAGGCAAAATTTCGAATGCGACGCGGAGAGCCGAGAGTAATTCGAACGCGAAAACGAAATCCTTTGCGAGAGAGCTCGCTCGGCCGAGGATTCGGTCAAGCGGATTACACGCGGAGAGTAATAAAACATTCGCCTCTCTGCTCTCCGCGCATCGACTTTGAACCCGTATATATATATAAGCAAAAGGTTTTGTCTCTCTCTCTCTCTCGCGGTAGACGGACTTTTTAATTTTTGTAATGCGCGCGCCGCCCGTTTGTTCGAACTCCGCGCGTTTTTGCTTTGAGTATGCAATAGTTGTGGCCTGCCTTTAATGCGGAGAGGAATTATTCATGACCGGCCATTGAAGAAATATAACGCCGAGTCGAGGCTAAATTTTAATGCGTTGAAAACGTAAGCGGCGTAAATTTAAAAATGATTTGCGCCAACGAAATTAAATGTCGGTTAATTTTAGAAGGCTGCTCATTGTACAAAGGAGAATTCGGCCTTTCTGTATATCCTCCGAACAAATCGACAGATTAATTTTCAAAGCAAATTAATCAACTAAAGCGTATACCGCAAGAGCGTTAATTAACCGCCGTTGTAAAACGACGTAATAAAATTCCATTTCGTCAAAGGCCCGAACTGCGCCGCGCGCGGCGGCTCATCCCTCTCCTCGCGAACTCAACGGCTTTCCCCTTAATCTGCGTCATCAGGCGGGGATTTCCTCGAGAGAGCTTCCGCGTAGACGACCGGCGGAAAAAGGGAAAAAGAGAAAAGATCAGATCCGAAAAATTCGCCGAGAAAAAAAAGGCACGGCAGAGTATATATACGTGTATAAGTATAACCCGAGAGAGAGAGAGAGGACGCGTCATGAATTATTAACTGTCGATAGCCGCGCTTAATCCGACTTGCTAAAGGGGTCATAACGCCAAGCGCACATACAAACACACGCAGCACGGAGCGGCGTTGTCCCCTCTCCATCGGCAGGATAGCGATACGCCTCGGCCATTGGCGCGCAGGTCGACGCTTCTGCCAGCCCTCGCCCTTTCTTGCATTTCTCCGCAAGCGACGATGCGATCGCTGAGAGAGACAGAGAGAGAGAGAGCTGAGAGAGAAAAGCCAAGCTATAGATAGGTATTCGCGGAGGTTTACCTAAACGCCACCGCCGCTCGAACCTCTAATGCCCGGATTATGCGATTAAGCGGCGCTGCTTTGGTCCCTCGAGTCGGATTCTTGAATTTTCCGACAACTGACTTGTTCAGGCTTCTTAATTGATCTACCAGTTCGCCGCCTGACTTTCACGCCGAGCTGCGTCGCTAATTGATTGTCGGCGCAACAACGTTCGAATAACGTGCAGAGAGGCTCTCCGCTAATCGATCAATCCTCGTTATTTCGAGAAACGCAACGAATGATAATCAATTCCGCCAGCTAAAGCGGCCCGCCAAGCAATTTCCAGCTGCTAATACTTCGTTCGGCGCTACTTCGTTTAAGTATTAAATCTCCATCGGGTAAAGTCGATTAATTCGGCAAATCCGGTGAGAGCACGCGAAAGTCGTTACTCGAAAACTCGCTAATCGGCTTCTCGCTCTTTCGCTCTCCTCTCCATCTCATTACGACGAAACAATCACATCTGCCGTCTCTGTTGGCGGGTTATATACATGTATACATATACAGTGTAGCGGTAGCTAGGCACTGGCCAGCACTACACCGGAGCAGTGACGCTTTGCTTTTTTCCGTAAAAAACGATGTAGACCTGCACGCACACAGCTAAAGGGGGAGAGGCGGCGGAGGGGCTTCGAACAAGGTAGGGGTATGAAACGAAAACGAAGGACGACGTACGACCACTTGCGCAGACAAAGCCGGCCGGAGTGGGGGGGGAGTAAAAAACCGTAGGCGCACAGAAGTCAACGGCGACGGCGCACGTACACACACAGGCCACGGGACGGGCGGCCATTTTGTGTCAGTACGCGCGCGCGCGCGTTAAAAAACACACACCGACGGAGACGCGTAAACACGGCGCTCCTCGCTGGCAGTTGCATATTTGCGATGCCTCGTCGCCGAGAGTAAACGGCACCTGGTAAGGACTTCTGCTGGCTGTCGCCGGCACCCCCCTACAAACGAGAGCGAGCGCGCTCTCGTTTCGCGCCAATTTCCCTCCCCCCGAAGGACCCCATGTGTGCGTGAAAGAGCGAGTGTGTGCGAGCACCTGGTCGACGTCGTCGTCGAGGCGAACTCCCGGACAGCTGTCGCCCCTCGGCTGGACAGCTTTCTCTCTGCTGTCCCAGGCTTCAGCCTCAGTCTCGCGGAGCGAGTGAGTGTTGAATCTCTATCCAAACTGCTCCAGTTAGACCAACTGCCAGGTCTCGCTCTTCCTAGTAGCTGAGGCTTAGACGTCAAAGTGTACGGCTGTTCTCTCACGAGTGCTCTGTGCAAGCAGAAGTTTCACTATGCTAAAGCTTTTTCTCAAGCTACACAAATTTTAAGTGCTTTCTGGACCAGCAGTGATCATTGACCTTTAATGGCATTATTTTGCACACAATATTGTTGATGTTTGTTTGGCAAGTGTTAGTGACTTTCATTGAATAAAGATATTTGCTGGAAATACTATTAACCTTAAGTCAACGCTTACTAGTGAATGACTGAAAAGGATATTGCGTTGATAGTTCTTGTATTGATAAATTTCATTGTCGTTTACCTCTTACTATTTTCTATTAATACAGTGTGAACTCTTGTTAAAATCAAAAATCCATCCAACTTTTTTCTGCTTTTCATTATTTGTGTAATTTTTGTCAAAGTCTTGTTGTCTTCCATAAAGATATTTTCCACAATTCTTTTTGTTTGGACCTAGTTTTATTGATGGATTTTTATTTATAGAAATAATATAAACAAATTAATTATGATAATTAAAATTAGTCAATGGTTGTTAAGTTTTAATTTAATTTATGGATAACTTTTCAAATTAGAAATTGATTAGATTTAGTGTGCTGGTTAATAATTACATAATATTTACATTCTCCATCTATATATAGTCTTAAGTTTTTTATGAAATGTCTTTCGACATTTAACCTCACAAGTTTCTTAATAAAACTTCTTTTTTATTTCAAAATTAGAAATGTATTTTTATCAATTGTATGAATATATTGATAATTGGAGTACAGTTTCAATAATTAATTAAGTACTGTATTATGATGAAAATTCAGTGAAACGGGGTATAATGTGCTTTATTTTAATTACTTTTCCATTACTTGATATTTATTGTATACAATTTTAACAAGTTATACATAGTTATATTTACTATTTTAGATTTTTTAAACAAAAAAACAGTTAAATTTAATCAAATTAATTTTTATAACAAAATGATTCCAATTTATATTTATGATTTCATCAGTTTCTAATTATTAATTAATAATTATAAAGTACAATGAATACTATTTTAGATTTATTTAAGTAGTTATCCTAACCTATTAAAAATTTATTTTTTACTTTCAGGTATCGAAATGTAATAAACTCGTAAAATAATATGCACATTGATCAAACAAGACAACCACAGTGTTATGTTAAACGACATTTAATTAACGTTAATATATTGTGTGCAATTAGTGCTACGTTTTACAAAAAACACTTCCATTGATATTATGTCATTCAAAAAAATGTGAAAATCTTCAAATTGGGATTTTAAAATTTGAGGGATGTTATTATTTATGAATTCTGTGGACATAAGATAAGCCAAAACATGTCCGGTGATTCAGGCTGGAATGCCGTTATCCATCATCCTTCAGAATTGGAATTACCGAATTGGGATTGGGATGGTAATGATGGTGAACCAGAACATGAACTTCCTTCTACAGTTGATATGGATGCAATTAAAGATGGTGGAAATTGGAATCCTGCTACCGGTATAACAAGTGAATAGAACAATATTTTCTGCTTAGTTACTAAAAGATTCAAGTCATGTTGTAAAATTTCTTACAAAACACTTAAAAATATGATTGAAACTTTTTAATGTGACAAATAACTAAAATTTATTTTGGAAAATATTAAATTTTTTTCTTTACGTTATAGGTGTAACTACTATTCATTCTGATGATGAGTCTGATTCTGATGATGAAAGTTCTGGTGGAAGTGGCAGTTGTTCTTATTCGGATTCAAATTCTGATACAGATAATGATAGTAGTGACGGTGACAGTGAATCAAATTCTGACTGCTCATCAGACCACAGCGAGCAAACTTTTACAGTTCGAGAAACTAACTTTGAACAGGTAATGTATTACTCAATTATTTCAGAATTTATTTACCTTAGCTACTACAATAAAGATTATTGCATTTGTTTGTAGGGAGGATTAAAATTAAAAATAAGTATGAAAGTTCCAAGAAAAGAAGATTTAGAAAAATTAAGATGTGATAGAGCTAGGCGGCTTTTGCCAAGGAGGACTAAAAGTCGTACTGCTAGGGTAAATAAATCCAAATTTTCGTTTATTAAAGATAAATTTTGAATACTTTATTTATGCAAAATTATTATTTACGCCAACAGACATCAGACTGCAGCAGTGACGATTCTGATTCTTCAGTCAGTCAACCTATATCGCAGTGCTCCCAGATACAAAATTCATTAAGTCAACAACAACTATCATCACAATTGTCACAATTGGCACAAATACAGCCACAATCATCAATTCAACAACAGCAGCAGCATCAACAATCAAATCAACAATCAAAAACGGTAATAAATTTTTACATCTTTCCTGTATTTAATTAAAGTGAAAATAGATATCAAAGTTTTTTTAATGTAATCAATAAATAAATTTAGCCGCCTCTTCTGTCGACACTACAGTCAAATCAACCACAAAAACCCCAGCATTCGCAACAACCATCACAGCCTTCTTTGAATAATAAACAACCAGTGAAGGAAAACATCCAGGAAGACCTTGCAAGTATTTTACCTGGTCGTAAGGACGAGCAGGATGATGCACCCTTTGACGGTTTTGAAGATTCCGAAAGTGGACGTCTCGTTTCGAAAGCGATTGAGAGAATGTCATTGAGTGCTGATTCTGACTCTTCAGAGAATGTGTGTGATCGTAATGCGGTACCAGTTTACAGCTCCTCTTTGTTGCAACAGTTTGTTGAAAAGACGGCTCTTCTCTCAGAGCCACGCAAGCGTCGCAGCAGTAAGCAGCAGTTAGTTGTAAACAAACTTCCGGGTGGCGAGATTCAGCGTGAAGAATACGGCAGTGTGTCTAATGTGTCACCTGACTCAGGCATACAATCTGTCGATAACAGTCCTCTGCATTTGCTTAGTCCTGTGAGTCCTCCTGCTAGTACTACTGCGGCAAATCCGACAGCTGTTTTATCGCCGGTACAAGTTCCCAATACAATTGCAGCTACTAATTCGACTAGCAGTAGCCCTAATAAAGGTGATTATTTTTAATCAAAATAAATTTTTAAATGTTTGGTACTTACCAAATATTCCTTCATATTAGATGAACAATTTTGATAAAATGTTTTTTTATCTATCAATTTAGTATTACAATTATTTCGAAATAAAAAATGAATCTTTTTTTCATATTTATAATTTAAATATTACACTCACATTGCAGTTCAAGCTACCACCAGTAGTTTAACCACCGCCTCGTCAAGTTCCTCTACAATCGCAACAAGTTCTACTTCAATATCGGCAGCAACAGCCGCAGCGTTAGCGGCAAAGTCAAAGCCGGTGGTGAATGTGGATCGTGTACTAAATCCACCAAAGCGAAAGCCCGGCAGGCCGGCAAAGATCGCTACATCAACGACAACACAGCCTCGCGGTCCGGGCAGGCCCAAACTTAGACCTGATACATCAGTGCCTCCAGCCAAGAAAGAAGCTCCAGAAAAACCAAGTCTTAATAAAGAAAACCCTTGTTTAAAACGTGCTAAAATTGTTGTCTCTCAATGCAGTAGACCACCTGCAAAACAACAATCACAGCCAGAAGATGATGAAACTGAAGAGACGCTCGATAAGAGGCTCAAAGCTAGAAAAGCGGGACTTAGAAAATCCTGCGTTATTACTGGTAAGCTTTTTTAACATTTTTTTTGGTGAATGATTATTGGTTTTCAAATAATCGTATAATTATATATATTATATATTTTATCGTAATAATACTTAAAATATGCAGTATAATCTATATTATTATACTTTAGTCAAATGTAGAAATTGATACGAAAAATTAGAATAAATTTATATTTCAAAACATATAAATTTCCGTAAATCAAACTAAAACTTTATCTATCGACTTCAGTAACAAAGCAAAACGCTTCAATTCATCAACTAGATGAGGTAAAAGTGTGTCTGACCCGTAAAAAGTGCCTAAACAAGACGGTCCAATCCGTTGCTCCCAAACGGGCGAAAGAACCTACCAGTGCAAGTCAAAACGAAGAATCTAATAGTTTCAAGAGAATGAGGCGGGAAAAGCAACCACCCAAAAGGGAAATAGGGCAGCAGAGTGCTTCCAAATTAATAAACACAGAAGAGACCACAGGTAAAACAATGTTTAATATTGATACAATTTTATTAATGGCAAATAAAAAGAAGCGTTTTTTATTCAATTAAATACTAAAAATCAATTAAATATAGCAGAAAAATGAAAAATCTCTATCAATCTATTTCACGTTAAAAGCTTATTATTTTAAAAATATTTAAGCATAAATGTTTACTGATTTATAATGAAATACATTTTTAAAAAACACGTACAATCGTCAAGGATAAAATTGCTTTATCATTTTAGGTAAATTAGACAGTAAAAAATGTTCAAAGGAAAACAGACTCGATCCAACAAATAACAGTAAAAGACAACAACCAACGCGTAAAACTCAGCAGCAACAAAGTCTTGTCACAGTGTCCCGTCGTGTTCTTAAGGAGAATAAAGCTAATAAAAAGGCAGCCACTGTTAATAACAATAACAACAATGATGCTACCGGTTCACTCGAGACCAGTGGCGTCGGAGTACAGACTATCATATCTCTTCCGGTCATCAATCCGATGAAAAGCAGTGATGCGGCCCCAGAAAGCAGCAACGTAGAAAAGAAGGTACGAGAATACCTTATTCACAAATTCTTTGCACATTATCATCAAATCGTATTACATGATTTTTACCATTCACGTTTTTTATTCACTATATAATTACAACCCTGAATTTTGAAAATCAATATACGTTTTTTAAAGTAGATTAACTTTAAATAAACAGCTGCTTGATCCTAATCATTTGAAAAATTTGTCATAGAAAAAAAATAACAGCTTTAAAAGCTTCAAAAATATTGCGACAATAATTCTTTCATTATGTTAGAAAAAATCCCTGTGCAATTCCCTTTCACAATTATAGTTCGTGCAGAACGCCCGCACCAGTTGACGTAATACATGCGTACTGCATACATCACATCTTTAATTACGACATCTCCTCCTTTTTCCGCTCTGTTCAGAGTGGAAGAATCGCACATGTCGCGGCCGATCCTGCAAATTCTCTTGGTGTGGGTGGGTGGTAGGGGATGAAGGTATTAAAGGCCAGCCCTCGCGGAAATTGATTAGCGCGCCCGACTAGCTTTCTCCATTAAGAGGGTCGCTCGGCTTGAAGCCGATTAGGGGGAGATTTCTGCGCACACGCGTCTCCTACGACTCATGAAAGATGCATGACCCGGGAAATCGTCCGTTGAGAGCCTAAAAGAGAACGAGAAAGGCGGTCTTTTACGTTTGCGGCGAGCTTTCGGGCTGTTTCCACAGCTGTCGGCTGTTTGTTGCTAATTAATGTCAGGGGTAGCAGGTTTAAGGGAGCATGCGAGAACGAGTTACGTGATTAGGAGACGAAAATCGTCTGGGGTTCTGCCTCGTAATGTGAAATTGTTATCTAACTTTTTAAAATAAAATCGGAAATTCAATTACTTTCTAAAATAAAAGTTTCTTTCTCTTCCTAATAAATTATAAAAATACGTAATTAATAGTATTATGAGTTTTATTAGAGAGTCGGGAAAGGTCGATTCCTCCCTTGTTACCCACCGTAATTTTTTTAAGGAGTGTAAGGATAGGCCCTTTAGTTACATGAAAGGTAGATGAGGGAATAAACATTTCAAGTCGTCCATCAATGAAAATATATTTTTATTATGTACTTTAAATACAAAAATTATTTAACGTTTATTTAGTTATTTGTTAAGTAATGAAACTTATATTATTACAAATCCTTATAAATCTTTTATGATCTTAACTTCATTTATTGACAAATTTTACAATCACTGTTGTATATAGAGTATGTAGCATTGTATAATGCTTCTATTGCAATTTTGCTTATTTTTTCAAAACCACAGAAACACTTAAAGAAAAAAAGAACTCGATTGATACCCAACTGTTGCATCTCTTTTAAGGCACGACATTCATCTATGGACAACGTTTTGCCTTCTTCTATCCAACAGCAGCAGCAGCGTACCGATAGGTCACATCATCACCATCATCATCACAAGCATCGGCGACGCGTTGCAGCACCGAAAACCCCCATCAGAGTAGACCCAACTGTGGGTCAGGAGCTAGAAAGGCTTATCGATGAGTTCGGTAAAATGTGTAGCCTCGGCAAAGCAGGCAGCATTGAAACCAGTGGTAGCGGAAATAGCGAAAACGGCGAGACAGAGAATGCATCGGCAGCAGCTGCTGCACAAATCGATGAACTACTGCCGCAAATGTTTAGAAAGAAAGGGTCGAAAAAACGCAAGGGTGATGAAATCTCCCAAGCTGAAGAACAGAATACTGGTTAGTAAACTTCTAGTAGTTATATGAAATTAATATTTTTCGAGTATAAAATATTGAATGTAAAGTATCAAGCATTAATATTGTAAAATAATCGAAGATAAAATTAAATTCATTTTTCCATCTTATAGGTAAAGCTTTGAAACGACGTGTAAAGAAAGAAAAAACTAATAATAGTAATACTGGCAGCAGCAGTAGCAATGCAAGTGTAACCGGTACCGACACAAGCAATCCTAATGAACAACGTTTGCCACTGAAGAAACGTCACTATCATGTCTTTAGTTTGCACAGTAATAGTTCACAAGAGCCACGGCACGAAGAAGATGATGGTGAAGAGGAAGAAGGTGAAGATCACGATCTTGAAGATGATGAAAATGAAGAACACGATGAAGAGGATGAAGAGGAAGATGAAGACGAAGATGAGGAAGAAGAACACGAGGATGAGACCGAAGCTTCAGAAAATCACGTGGTCAATGAGGCGTCAACTATGAAGCCCAGTACCGAAATTCATAAAGATTTCAATAATCAACCGAAGGTCGATCTTAGTGCTGTTATAGTTACATCTGCTGAAACAAAAAAGAAACCCAAAGAAATTGAAACTCCAGCTGCAAAAAATGGTGAGTATTTTTACGATAATAAAATTAATTAATTAAAGTAAAGTAAAAATGATTACTATTAATAATTAATCTAATTATATGTTTAGACAATGAAACCAGTGAAATAACTACTGAAAAATCGCAAAATCAAGTCGACTTACAACCACGACGCAAAAAGAAAATAGTTAAAGACTTACGGGTTACGGTAACAAAACTTCCCGTAGAAAACAATCACATCGTTGACAAAATTGAAAAATTAGAAAAAATGTGTGCTGGTGATAAAACCACAAAGTCCACTGCTGAAAAGGTTCTAAAAGCGGAAAAAACAAATATCGAAAAAGTTACGAAAACTCAAGTAGAAAAAATTGAAAAACCGGAAACTCGATCCTCTGAACATAATCTACGACCGGAGCGAAATGCTAAAAATAAACAGTTAAAAGAGGAGAAAGAAAGTAATGCTAGCAAATCTATTAAAAAAGAATTAGAAATTAACAAAATTGCAAAGAAGGATTCTGAGCCTAGTAAGGCAGTGAAAAAAGATTCGGATACTAGCTCTAAAGTAATGAAGAAAGATATTGAAACAAATAAATCAGTCAAAAAAGATACAGACGTTAATAATAAATTTACTAAAAAGGATATAGATGCAGCCAAAACTTCTAAAAAAGATAATCTCGATAATGTTAAACAATTAAAAAAGGAAATTGAAACTAATAAAACTACTAAAAAAGATAACGATATTAAGAAAAAAGATCCTGACAATAAAATGGACATAATCAAAAATAGCGAGGTAGTACTTCATAAAAACGTGAAATGTGAAATTCAAAACTCTTCTGCTACAAATGCAATTAGTAGTTCCTTAGCCGTAATAATGATTAAAAAGAAAATTCGTCGCAGGAAGGCGATCAATCGTACAGGCTTTCCAACATTAAAGAAAAAGAAGAAAAAGCAAATCATGACATCTCTTCTGCCCAAGGAGGAGTTACAGAAAGTTATTAATAATAAATTAGATAAAAACCCTATTTTAAAAGTTCATAATGTTGATGTAAAGAAAGCTAAAGAGGAAATCAAAGAGAAGAAGAAAATTGAAGCTACTCCAGCAAAAACGGAAGTTCCTGTGATTAAAGACACAGGGAATAAAGAAGAAAATTCTGAGAATAAAAAATTGGATGAAGATAAAATGTCGTACGATAGTGATAATGCTACTTTGGAAGAAACAATGCAAATATATGCGGGATCACTAAGAGTTAGAAAGGATTTGGTTCTTGAATGTGATAGTAGTAAACCTTGTGATAAATTATGCCCAGTAAAATACGAAAAAATTCAAGATTCGAGAATGTACGATGAAAATGCTACTTTGGAAGAATCTCTTGAAAGGTAACAAATTAAAGATCATTAAAAATCTAAATATATTTTTAAGTTTAATGTTTTAATGAAGTTTAAGAGAACTTTTATCATGAAAATATGTTGTAAAATTCATTTTTAGGTATAACCAAAGCCAAAAAGTTGCAGTGTTAAGCGAGGAAAACTTAAGAAAATTAGAATGTGCAAATTCACATGTTAGCGTTAAACTAGAGGCACATGCTTGTTTGAATAATAACAATCATCGAAGAATCCGCAATTCAGCTAGTCCTTGTCCTCTGACTGTTAAAAATCTTAAAAGACTCCGTAATGAATATGACACAGAGAGTGATGCTTTACCTAGCAGTGACATTGCCAGCGATGATCATGATAAGCAGGTATAAAACTTTTAAATAAATCTACGTCAATAAATTACATTACTTTAATAAAAAAAATATTATTTTTAATTAAAAATTTGTAAAAGCAGACTGGCGGCTCCACACGTAATCGCAGAAAACAGCCGCGTTGGAAAAAACGCTATTTACAAGCAGGCTTGTTCTCAGATTATTTCAAAGAGGATGAACCGCGTAAAGCATCAAGTTCAGATGCAGGTGCAAATAAAAATAAAATGGTATATGATCCGGCAGAGCATCCGCACGGTCTTTTACCACCGCCCTATCATTGTGGAAAGTTCCTTAGACAACGTAAAATACCTTTCCAATTACCTTATGATCTTTGGTGGTTGCACACGCATTCGAGACTTCCTGGTCGAGATCTTGTACCCTCTTGGAATTACAGGTACTTTAAATAATATCCCGTTAAGTCATTTTCGCAAATTAATATTATGTATAACACTAATCAATCATCTCACTATCGAATGGTTTTAGAAAAATTCGATCAAATGTATATTACGACGTAAAACCAACGATGTTATATGAGGCGCAAGCATGTGAATGTAAACCTGAATCTGGTTGCGGTGATGATTGCATCAATCGTATGGTCTTCAGTGAATGTTCACCACAGCTTTGCCCTTGTGGCGAACGCTGCAAAAATCAAAAGATTCAGAAGCATGAATGGGCACCAGGCTTACAACGATTTATGACGGAGTGTAAAGGATGGGGAGTTCGTACGCATCAGTTTATTAAAAGTGCGTATTGAGTTATGACATTATCCTTAGAAAATTTTTTCTAGAATATTTAATTCTTCAAATTTATTTGATATTAATTTCGATTTAAATCTTTCAAAGTTTATTACACGAAACTATGTTTACAGCTGGAGAATTCATCCTAGAATACGTCGGAGAAGTAGTATCAGAACGGGAGTTTAAGACTCGCATGGCTACACGGTATGCAAATGATACACATCATTATTGTCTGCATTTGGATGGCGGTTTAGTAATCGATGGACACCGAATGGGCGGTGACGGTCGATTTGTCAATCATTCTTGCGAACCTAATTGCGAAATGCAAAAATGGAGTGTTCACGGATTACCGCGCATGGCTTTATTTGCTTCTAGAGATATCAATCCCGGTGAAGAACTTACTTACGATTACAATTTTGCTCTCTTCAATCCATCCGAGGGACAAGAATGCAGATGCGGTAGCGATGGTTGCCGAGGTGTTATTGGTAAGAAATTCTTTTTATACATAAACACAGGAAAAGTTCAAATATATTGTTGACATTAATTTCTTTTTTTATTGAAATAAATTGTATCTTAAATATTTAAGAAAGTAGTATAAAATAATCAATTAATGAAACAGTTAATAGTTTATGATTTCTAATAACAATGTTATAGGCGGTAAGAGTCAGCGAGTTGCTAGATCATTGGTTCCCACAAATCAAATAGCTGGCACAAATCCTGTAGCTGCAAATAATGCAACAAATGAACGTCGATCAGTGGGACGACCACGCAAAAATTCCCGCAAAACTAATAACGTTACTGTTCAACCACAAGCAGCAACTAGCCTAGCCATTACTACACAAACTAGTCGAAAAAGCGGTCTTTGTAAATCACGTAGAATTGGACCTGATGGTAATCCTTTACCCTCGCCCGTTATTAAGCCTTTATCCCATCAACAACGCATTTTTGTCCTTGAACATCGATGTTTCCTACTACGAAATCTTGAAAAAATTCGAAAAGCTAAACTGCCTGGTACCCAGCCTAATTCACAGGTAATTAATATTTATAAGATTATAGGTTTTTCTTACTAAAAATTATTTGCGATTTAAAGAATAAACTGACTTTTTATTATTTATAGAATAAGAGTACAGTTAAAGTAGGAGGAAGCTTGACAGGAGGAGCTCAAGTGTCAAAAGAAAAAGGTGCAAATGACATTAAAGCTAATGCAGAGGTGTTTTTGACACATTTGACAGCTTTAACAAACACTGGTTCACGAACAGTAAGAACTAGAAGGCTTGCACAGGCGCAGGATGATCCAGAAGTCAATAAAACTGCTAAATTGGCAAAGGTGAATATTATATTGTTAATTGTTGATAAGCTATTATTATTATTATTTCAAAACAAACATGTACCTTATTTTAAAAAATATGATTATTAGGTATTGAAAGATCTATATGCTATAATTACAAATGCAAAGGATGAGAATGAGGCTTTGCTATGCACACCTTTTATGGCACTACCACCTAAACGAAAAATACCTGAATACTATGAGAAAGTTCAGGATCCGATTGACTTGACAATCATCGATCAAAATATCGATAATGGACAGTACAAAACTGCTGAGCAGTTTGATCAGGATGTTATCAAAATGTTTGACAATAACGTGAGATTCTTTGGGCGAACTTCCGACATTGGCATATCTGCTGCAAGACTGAGAAAATTGTACCTTGGTAGCAAGGCTGACTTTGTTATCCCGATTACAGAGGCGACTGGATTGCCACCTTCACAGGCATTTTTACCTCCAAGAGGCTCAACCGCTGGTGAAGAAGATGTAATACGCTGCATTTGTGGTTTACATAGGTAAAGTTGACTAATGCTGCTCCTTCATTTTATTACTTACAATTTTATTTAAATATATTATAAATCTAGTTATAGAAAATTAGAAGTTTGTATTAATTTAAATTTAATTATTTTTTAATTAATTTGGATCCAATAAATTTCAAAAACCAAAAATAATTAATTGAAATTATATAAGTCAACTGATTAATGATTAATACTACAAACAGGGATGAGGGATTGATGATTCAATGCGAGCGTTGTCTAGTATGGCAACATTGCGACTGCGTCAAAGCTGATACAAGCGCAGACTCGTATTTGTGCGAAAGATGTCAACCTCGGGAAGTTGATTATGAGATACCTTTAGAAGGAGAGGAAGAGGAGGAAGGCAAAAAATACTATGTTACTTTGATGCGTGGAGATTTACAATTGAGAACCGGTGACACAGTATACGTCTTAAGAGATACACCAGACAAACATACTTATAAAACAATTGCTAAACTGGATTATGAACAAATGGACATATTCAGGATTGAAAGATTGTGGAAGAATGAAGCGTAAGTTTTTTGGTAATTAATTAAAGAGTAACGTATGAACTTATAAAAAATGTCGTGTCTAATTTTTATTGCAGTGGAGACAGATTTGTATTTGGGCATCATTATCTACGACCACATGAGACTTACCATGAACCCACGCGTAAATTTTATGAAAATGAAGTGGTGTGTGCTCCGTTGTACGAGGCAGTGCCTTGTGAATTAGTAGCTGGCCGTTGTTGGGTTCTTGATCCTCATACATTTTGTAAAGGTAGTGTTTCAAAAAAATATACTTTTTGTTTCTATACATAGTAATACGTAATTTTGAAAATTTTAATATTAGAGAATCTCTTTTTCTTAATCATATGCTGGTATTTTTTTTAAGCCTTTAATTAAAGAGAATATTGATAATTATAGGACGTCCTGCCAACTCTAGCCCTGAACATATTTACGTGTGCGAATATCGTGTTGATCGGCAAGCCAGATTGTTCACAAAAGTGGCACGATCTCGACATCAAGTGTGTACAAAACCATATGCGTTTGAAACCTTCCCCCAACGCATTAAGCACTATCGAACTTATTTGGTAAATATAGTAAACAGTATAAACATTTAATAAACCATAAGTTTAAAGAATTTATTAATTGTTTACTAATTTAATAATTATGCAGCCTCACAGTCTTGACGGTATTGCTGGTGGAAAAGGTACAAAAAAGAAAAATGGTTCTGAAGTTGAAAATGCTAATAAACCAGAATCTCGAGATAATATCAAACTAAATAATAAGGAACAGCCAACTAAATCCAGAGGTCGACGGCGTATGTTAGAAAATGCATCTATAACAACTCACATAAATTTTGTTCAAGTAAGTTATTTAATAATTGAAGAGTAGTTTATACCAAATTAAACATTAATTAAATTAAACTAATATGAGTATCATTAAACTTAATACAAAAACTTTTTTTAGAGAGAAGATAAGAAAAAGAGACTGAATAGCATTTTGCTCAATTTATTAGACAGAATGCCAAATAAAACTGAACCCTTAGATGTGTCAAATCTTTTGGAACGCAACAGAAGGAACAGAAAAAGGCCGGGTATACTGAATCCGTGATATTGGGTAAGAACTAATGATTAAATATTATTAAATACTTAAATTATCAGTATAAGTTTATAATCGGTTAATTTATTATTATCCAATTGAAATATATGTTTGCAAAATTTACACTTTCTCTGTATAGTGAAACTAGTATAATTTTGATAATTAATATTCCTTTAAATTGACTGCACCTTTCTTTATTTTACAAAAGCATTTATCAAATAATTAAAAATTATTATTGCATTACATAAAAAAAATTAAATAAAGTTAAAGTCGCGTAATATAAAATAAAATCAATAATTAAGATTAAGTAAATCATATAATTTACAGGTTATTTAAATGCGTAAATGACGGCTCGGACGACTGAAAAAGTGGATAGTGGCATCATCAATATCTTCATCGACATCAATTCCAGAAGAGCACAGTCATTCGAGCACGTGATTTATGTCATTTAAAGGATTACTTTCAAAATGATTAGGAACAGAGTACATTTCACGCAAGGAAAAAAACTTTGCACGTAGGTTAGACAATCTAAAAGTGAAGAGAAAAAAGTAGAACGAAACTGAATTGCCATTGTTAGATCGAAATAATCGATTGTACATTGTATGGCAAATTAAAATTGTAGGTACCCTCGCCGATTTGTAATTATAAACCTATCGGGTAATTCAAAATGATCCGATATCTGTAAAAAGTTATTATACACCCATGGCGCGCGCACGAAGTAGATATTTAGAGAATCACAAAGATTTATAAGCTAATTTAAAAGATATCCTAAAGAGACGAAAGAAAAAAGACCTTAGGCTTTCTCGTAAAAGTCCAATGGATTTTTTTCATTTCGCTCGGCGTATGTTATTTAATGTATATCGAAAATACATTTGTACAGAGTTAATTGTAAATTATTTTTATTTTTATCAGGTTAATCATTGTTAAGACCAGAATAGTCGATTGTACAAATTATAAAAGTGCGCTCGCGAGAAGTCACGCTTAAACATTTAGTATTATATTTTTCATAACCCTGGTGTAATTAAAGAAGTAGGGCATAGACACTTAAACCTAGGGAATTAAAAGAACTGGCGGCTAAGTTTTTAGCATTCATTGTGTTACTAAACCGTATCGGTGTATCTTTCCGGTTGTATCACGCTCTATCATGTTAAATTAGCCCAATAAGATTCGTAGAGGAAATAAAAGAAATATAAAGTCAAAGCGAGACGTTAGATGCATCCTAAATAGAGCCTTAAAAAGTTATAATATATCTACTGCAGAGTCAGACATCTTACAGTAGTTAGGAAATTTAAAGTTGTAGAAGCTTTGTTTATTTGTTGCATATTTTAAAAATTATAAATTCTTTTTAAACTATGGTTACTATGTGTATGTATCCTATTACACATTAAAAGCGGGCTTCATTTTCTTCAAAAAATCGAAATTAAAATATTAAATATTGACAAATCTTAAACAAAAATGAAAAATTTTCGTGCATACGATTTGCAAAGGTTTTGTAAAAGCAACTATTTTTATAATTGAAATTTTTTAGGAAAAAACTTACTATAAAATAGTTTGCATGGGTTGTTTGATGCTCATAATAATTATATACATTTTAATTGTGCCCAATTTAGCATAGCCTAATATATCTATATAAATTTTACCATTAAAAAGTTGCACAATGTTTTTAAGTGTACGATTTTTATGTGCATAAATCAACCCATACGAAATAGCTTAACGGATAAAATAAAATTTTAAAAGAAAAGCGTCATATATATTGTACTTAGATGTCCAACTCTGAAAAATGAAAAAGTTATAAAACAGAAAAAAAAAAATAATACTTAACGCTGTCACGCTTAGACTTTGCCAAACAATGAGAAAAGCTTTAACAGATTGGAAAATAGCTTTCAGCCTTTTAAAAGCAATCTTTATACTATGCTATTTTACTTCCATCGGAAAAATGTTTTCAGATCCTTTGAAATATTCTTCTTAGTCTGTTTTAATGCATAACATCGAAATAAGAGTAGATTTATAGGCGCGATAATGCTTTTGTACGTTTTCTTTTAATGCCGCTTTATTATACACAAGCACAGTATCCGCTCTCTCACACTCCTTTTTTGTTGTTTGCGAAACAATTAAATAGATAAATTTGCACATGTGTGATAAAAATTGATGGTTAATTCTGAAAAATACATCGTAGGTAATTAAAAATTTAATAACTTCTTTAAAAGTTGAACATTTTGTATAATGTTAATCGTGTTTGTTTATTAATAAAAGTACAACAAAGAAGACATAATAACTATAAGTTTTAAATGATTCTTTGATAAGAAAGCACTAATAAAATTGTTGATAATAAACATTTAATAAATAAATATTTCAATTAAAATTAATATATATTCTTAATTTTAATTTAATTTATTAGCATTTGTATTTTTCAGTTCGCTATTAATTTTCATTACATAGACGCGAAGGTACTATGAAGTATTTTACCTCCTTCTTGCCTAGACATTATTATTATTATTATTATTATACTATTATTATACTATTATTATCGATTTTTTACTGTTTTGAGATTTTTACTAGAAAACAGTTGATTAAAATGTAATCGAATATCCGCATTTGCGTATTTAAAGGATATTTTGAAAAAATGAAGCGTTAAAAAAATTTTTTCGAGAATGAATTTTTGTATATTTTTATTAACAAAAGAATGAAATGAAATCTCCAAATATACCATAAATACTACTGTTTTTATAATAATTTTTCTCTTTGTTATTATATGCCACTGGCGCACGTAGAAAACTCTGGTTAATCACGGCGAATGTTTTTTCTCTTACAATGAAATTTATATTTCTATAATATATGTCGTTTGAAATAACTTCCAAACGCGGTAACGTTGTGGTAGTAATGTGTGCTATATAATCCTAATTTAAATAAATTTTCTGGTTATTTCTTAAAAAATATTTCATGTTCTTTTATATCCTTTAAAAGTTATATCCTATGTATCGTATGATTTTTAAAGAATTTTCACATGCTGATATTTTCTTCAGAATTTAAACAACCTTTACTTTTTTAAAGGTACATGTGTTATGATTTCTTTGTATTTAGCAAACGATTGCATTTCTTTAACATTCTGTACAATTACAGATTTTAACATCGAGAAAAAAAGAAAATGTTACAATAGCTTCTAAGCATAAAACCTTACATACGTTTATCTAATTTATTAACCGACGTTATTAATGGTACATGTACTTTATAAATATATTTGTTTTAAAATTTTTTCAAGTAATGTAGATATTATGCATATACGTATCGTATTACTTTCGCCTTCGATTTCACGAAATTAAACTTTTAATGAAACGGAAAGTAAACAAAATCAATTAAAAATCAAAGTAAAACAAGAAATGAATTTGGTTTGAAGGAAAAAAGTTTATTAATTTAATTAAAAACAAGAACAGATTATTAAAGGTAACTGATACATTTAAACTTAATTTAAAAAAGACGGTTTCCTGTTTATTAAATAAATCTACTCATGTTTGAGGGAAATATTGTTTTTCCCTAAAGTGAAACATGCGAACTAATAGATTCATCCTACAATAAAGTTGCAGAGCAAAACAAACCAGAGGGGCTAATTATTAACATAAGGATGTATAGATTGTATAGATAGATGGTTTGCTACAAAACTGACAATATCTATTACATGTATTATTGTGCCGTTTTTAGTAAACCAGATGGATTGTTTTCTATTATAAACTATGCACTGTGAGTTAAAAAAAAATGAAACTTCGCTACAAAGTTGCTGTCATACAGTAAATTGTCCCCGAGAAATCGTAAGGTTAGTACAAATTTTTACATATTTACATAAAGCTCTGCAATGTCAATGCCTGTCAGAATCTTCCATCTTTTGTGTTGTCTAAATTATCACAAATGCAAGAAAAATTCCTTATTTTTTTCATCGTATAATATATCTCATTTTTATATTTTTCATCCCGTTTCTTGCATTTACTCGATCCTTAAAAAAAGAAATGCCTCTCCTGGTGTCTTTCTTTTAAAGTCCATGAAAGTTTTCTTTTTGTTTTTCCTCTTTTCGTCGTCTTACATGTAAATATTACTTCAATGCATTTACTTTTATATATATATATATATATATATAAGAGCTGAATTTTCAACAAACTGATACCTCTTAGCGTAAATATAAGCTTTTTTCCAATATAAGAAAACCTAAATAAAAAAACAAAAGAAAAATACTACTCCACCGTCGCTTTTATAAAGGTGCACACGTTATTTCATTTTCTCTTTCGCGCTAACACTTTCACACTCTTAATCTCTAAAAATTTGTCAAAATGCACACAGAGTGACGAGTAGCTTCATAGACTCCCTATACAATTAATAATTATAGGTGTATATATGTGTACTAGGCGTGTGTACATAATGTTTTTTAAACAGACTTTTTCTTCTTTGTCGACATATTATTTGTATCGAAGGCGCATGTTTTCTGTACACACTTTCTTGTAAGCCTATTGTGTACGTACAATTTGGAATTATTCATTCTTTATTTGATGTCTCTATTGCTACCACTGTGGATTAGTCAGGATGATTGGAAAACGACTACGAGTAGTTCTTTTTTCTGAGAAGTAGTCATAGCCGTCCATAGACATTTCTAGAATTTATTTATCTGTAACAAAAAATTTCAAGTATATTTTTAAATTATCTTAAACTGTCATTAATTAAAATAAAAGTTTATCTGAGTAAATATTATCGCCTACAGTTTCAGAGCACGCAATTATTGCTTATAACAAGTTTTAGCAAAATCCAGAAAGCATTTAATTCTAATACCTCCTAAATTTTATAAAAAAATATTATAAATTGGAACTAATTTTGAATTATTTGAAGAAACTACTGTAAAAAATGTGATATAACTTTTATAAACCTATTTTTATCGACTAAAGAGCTTAATACTTATGTGAGTGAAGTAATAAAGTTGAAAGGGTATTATTATTTAAAAGATAAAATAATTCATGATATTAATTTTTAGTTTTAACGAAACTAGTTTAAACATCACAGTATTTTTGATATTTAGTCATTCTCTTTTTAAAGAAATATCTACCGTTATCGTTTTTATACAATATAAATTAAAAAAATAAAAAGAAATAATACTAATATTTAATTATTTCAAAATTTTTGCTTTAATGTAAAAGAATTCTTTGTTTACACTATGTGGGCTTAATCACGCGATAAAAAGAAAAATTTCAATATTGTATTTGATGCATATAAATAAGTATAAAGCATACATCCTTAAATCTATTAAATGGCATACCTACCTTTCAATTTTTGAAAGGCAAAATAATAGACTACAAAACTGTTTTTGCTGTGTAATATTACAAAATATTACTTTTTTATTTATAAAGAAAAGAAAGAATATTCATTATTTGGTCATAGAAATTTACAATATTCTATTAAACGTTTAATAAACAAATGATTACTTGTGTATCTTTATGTCTAATTTCATAAATAATTTTATGAAAACCGTCATGCAATGCATTATATTTTTTTAGCGTGTATAAGATCAATTATCGCCTATGTTTAATAATATGCTAATTTTTACAGTACACAAATTAAGTACTTTTATTCTAAATGAGTATTTGAAAATTTCACGTTTTCAGTATCTCACAAATTGTTATTTATTGACTATAAGACTTGCAACAGTTTTAAAATTTCAACATGCATCCTTACAAGAAAAAAATCAATTTTTAATTAAAGATTTATTATTTGTACATTTAAATTTATAAGCGAAATAAACATTTTTGGCAATCAAATTTCTTGAAAAATTACAATTGTTAAAATTAGGTAAATAATTTAAACTTTAATTTTTCAACCAAGACTTTAATAAAAAAATTTTTTTAAATTCTTCCCTTATTTATGTTTCTAGTACACATATTATAATGTTGCCTATGAAACTCTTAGAAAAGTATTTCTTTAATAATATTATTTATTAATAATAAAAATTATAAATTATTTTTACAGTTAGTATAAAATAATTAGGTAAAGTAATTTATTAAAACTTTTCAAGAATTATTTCTGATTGCGAATTCATTTACTCGTCATTACATCTTTAAAATTCATTTCTTGTAAAGAGGTATGAAAAAGAAATAAAACAAGACGTCCCAGACTATTGTACTATTCACACATGCACATAGAATCATACGTCACTCAAAATATTTCTAACTAATCCTGTTAAAAAAAATTAAGTGAACTCGTGTGCATTGTTATATTATCAATGTACCTTGGTCTTCATCATCCGACTTTGCAAAGCGCAAGCTCACTCGCATCTCTCTGATTTTGTCATATTGGTGATTATTTTTTGGCTGTGGTCTGGCCGCCAGAGCCTTGCGTCGATCCACTGCTACCGCCGCTTTGACCCGTCTGCTGACCGCTACCGCCCCAATACTGATTGTAATACTGCGGGCCCCAGCTATTCCAGTTGCCATTACCGTAACCACTACCAGTTTGACCATATCCAGAAGCCGACTGACCGTAGCTATTTTGGCCGTAGCCTTTCCAACTGCCCGCTCCGCCCCAAGCTTGTTGTTGTTGATTCCAAGAAGCACTTCCCGATTGTGAGCTACCACCCCAACCTCCTTGGGATTGATTTTGCCAGTTGCCCTGAGAGCTCCACGCTGACGTATTACCGTGCTGATTGCCTTGGTATCTTTAGAAAAAAAAATATAATTTATATCTTAAGTATCTGCATATTAATCAGTTCTACATTAACATGTTGAAGAGATTATTTAATATTTTTATTAAATAATTTCTTTAGAATATTAAAAACACAATTATATTTTTTTAAGGTTATTCAAATTTAATAGTAGGTCAAACCATTGAATACTTTAAAAAAACTATCATTGCAATATTATGTAATTCACAAAAATAAATTATATAAAGTCTAAAATATTCTACTCACCCCATAGCGTTCCAACCACGACTTGACGACCTGTTACGATCATTTCCTTGGCGTCTGTCGTTAGTACTACTTCTTGGTTGCAGTGCTCCACCACGACCTCGCCATGTTCCTGGAGGCCCGTAACCTCCACCATGCCTCATAGGACCACCACGGTTTCGGCCACCGTCTCGCCAGCCACCAGGACCGCCGCGCCATGAACCACCACTGCTTCTTCTATCATTGACTATAATGGAATTAAATGATTTATTAATGAATTTTAAAAATTAATATTAAAATCAGTTTTTATTAAGAAAAAATTGTACTCACATCCAGACCTGCGATGATCTCTATTGTCTCGGTTGTTACGATCTTTCTGTCCGTTATCGGTGCGAGCTCGTTTGTTCGACTGCTGATGAGTCTGTCCATAACCAGCAGTTTTGCCTTCTGTATTATAAGTTTCAATCAATTTTTTACCTTCTTCTTCGTTAAGTTCTGCCCATATAACTTCTTCGAAAGATTCTCCCACAGCCGGTGCATTAAGATTTGCTGTAAAAAATTCATTTAAAAGATATTGCTTAAATATGTATAAACTTAGTTACAAAGCTATTTAAAAAATTGTTTTTGTATGTTAAAGTGAACTTACCTTTTACTTCTAAAATTGATGACTCTCTGATCTCTTCACCATTCGTTTCTTCTTTACGTTTAGCAATACGCGCCTTAAATTCTTCATCAGAAGGAATTAATACTACAGCTTTTCGGTGAAAACCATAGAAATTTCTCATTTTACGTCTTTGTGCTGATCCGTACACGTTTGCTTGCTGAAAATTGTTTAAATTAATATTTTTTGAACAAAAAAGTTTTTATGGATATCATTGATCAGTTCTGTAAAGTCAGTCTTTGCAGTTCGCTTATAATTATGAACGTACCTGATCTAAAATGTAATTTCGTCTTCGTGATGGTGCAGATTCTAGTAATTTCGTAAGAGCACGCGTGCACTTTTCAACAATATTTTCCCATCGACCTTTGAAATTTTCCTTTAATGGAGCTCCATTAACCTAAGAGATACACGAATTTTTAAAAATTAAAAATTTTAATTAATTTTAACTTCTCTAAAAAATAATAGAAAGAAAAAAGAGGCACTACTCACTGTCATTCTTTCTATA
>UCOM01000532.1:0-74868 GCA_900474385.1 Ormyrus pomaceus | reverse complement strand
ACCTAGTCGCGGATAGTATTTTTGAGAGCATATAGAGATTTTTAAAGGAAATCTTGACTTCTTGCGAAAATTTAAGAGTAAATTTTTAAAATACTGTCGATGAATTATTAAACTGCCGGTCGTAAGTAAATATACCTGCGCTAAATGAAGGAATTTTAATTTTCTCGCTAAGTAGAGGATTTAACAAGATTTATAAATTTTTAAGCAGGCCAATTATTTAGCGACGTAAAATCGCCGAGGTGATAAAGCGTGCGTTGTAAAAAAGAAAAATTCTTCAAAAATAATTGGGCTCTAAACCTTTTTTTTTATACATCCGATCAAATTATCACGTTAAATTCTCGCTGGTATCTCAATGCGTTACTTTGCGAAACAGCACATTTTGTTTACTACAAACATCGTTAAGTATCGCGATGCATTGAACCAGCCGCCGAATTAATGAAAGAACCGTCGGAGCGACGAAAAAGCTGTCATCACCGCCGGCTGCATTTCTAATATCCCGACCGCGGCTAAGCGCGACTCTAGAAACCGGCGTATTAAAAAAAAAAAAGAACCGCGTCATTGTAGGCTCGAAATTGCGCGACGGAGCTCGCGGCGCCAGGTGCGCGGGGCCGAAAAATCGGCGCCGTTCAAATGACACTTTCACGACTCGACAGCCGCGGAGAGGTGGTCGATCCTGGAAATCGGGCCCTCCTCTCGTCGCGCCGCGCGACGCAACGGGAAACTGATGTATATATTATTACTCGGAGGTCGCTGCGGCTTACCGGAGAGCATCTCCTCGAGGCCGGAGGCGTGCAGGAGCTTGAGGAAGGTGGTGAACCTGCGCTCGCGGTCGGCCTGCATCGTCTGGACGAGGTCGCCCACCGGGAGCGGGAACATCACTCGGTCGATGGCGTGCGCCAGTCCCTGGGGCACCTCGACGTCGCGCTTGTTGGGCGCCACTCTCGCGCCGTTTATCGTTGTTACCTGAGGGTTTTTTTTTTTTTTTTTTTTCGTTTTTTGCAAAATTCTTGTCGACTGTCGAGACGGAGATTGAGCGGGGAGTGACTGGGAGAAAGGTTTGTTGGGTAGCGGGGTTTTTTTTTTATATTCGGTTGTACGATAATGCCGCACTGGGGAAATATTTATGAGATGTTACCATTTTGAATAGTGCAATTAAAATAACTTACTAATTTTACTAGTCCTTGTATTTAGTGTCTTGCTATAAATTTTAAAATATAAGCCTGCATGGTTATTTAGCAAAAATTCCTGGTAGAAATTTGACAAGTTATAATTGTGAACATATTATTTTTAGCTGGTTAATTATAAATTAGCCACTAATTAACCCGATTTTGATAGTTTTTGGTAAGTTAATGCACATTGCGAGAAAACGCATTTAAAAATTTGAAAGCAACGTTTAAAGTAAATAGTTCGAACAAACGTTCGGATATTCAAGTGGCATTAAAAAATAAATGAAAAAATTTGAGCAGACTTATTTTCAACATTTTTAAACGTATATCGACGATCAAATTAAAAATGACAAGCAGCGGCCGAAATCCCCGATGGCAGCCCGTTACAACAAACATCCAAGACAAAATCAATCAATAATTCACAACGCTGAAAACGGTAGCCTGCGAACGAGCATCGAACTCGATCGGATCAGCAGACTGTTTTCCCCTCCGCGCTTACATGACTCCCCGTCGCCGACGATCAGCGTTAATCCCCGATTAATCGGCGTTCGAATAATCGAACAAAGCTCTCTCACCTTAATGTCGTTCCACTCGTGATCGTGCATGGAATAAACGTTGACGCGTAGCTGCGTCCCCGCGAGGCTCACCCCCGTCATCTCGTCCTGCAGGCTCTCGATCCTGAAGGCTCCCGGCACGACGTGGTGCAGCAGCAGCTGAAAATTGTCCGGCCGATATTTCGTTGATAAGAGGGCTGACGCGATTAAAGAGGAGGAGGAGGAGGAGGAGGAAGCGGTGTGTATACTTACGCCGCTGAGGAGGCGCGGGTTGTCTTTGAACTTCTGCTCGGCTTTCTCGGGACCGCCGAGCTGGACCAGCAGGGTGCGGAAGGCTTTGTCCGTCGGGACGAATATCGTGTAGGGGCCTGGAAAGTGAAGGTGGATAATGTTTTTTTTTTAGCAGGGAGGGTAGATATATTGCGTAAAGAAGGAAGAACGCATTGGGAAATTTAATTGCTATTATGCTTTCTCTTGGCTACCGTTTTGTTTGATTATTGCCTTCAATAAACTTTTTCTTAATTAAGAGCGGCGCAAAGAAAAAAGGGCAACGTAAATATATATGTAAGTTTGATAGGTTATTTTATCTCTTTCGTTAATTGCCCCGGAGTTACGTCAAACGGTATTTTCATCGAGGCAGCGCGCCTCCGCGGTACAAAAACGACGTCTTATATACGCTTCGAGAATATATAAAAACCTTACGGAATCAAAGCACGCATACCGCCAATTCATTTGGAATATACGTGACACTCGAGACGCTTCCCATCAGCCTCTCGGCGAAACGACGTAAGCTTATATATAAAGAGCAAGTGCGTAAGGATCGATTAGGCCTCGCAATTGCGAAAGCATTGTTTGCCTTTACGACAGACCATACCGTAAGGCCCCCGAGTCTGGCTCGCGCATTTAATTATCATTTAGCGACTAACGAGAGCGCGGCGCTTGAGAACGGCCGTAATTAAAAGGGTCGGCAAAACTAAAAACTAATAGCTCCGACTATCACCTACCGGAGAACAATATGCGGTAATCGCTCCGATTACGAGCCGGCTAATGAAAATAAGCCCCGCCGTTATTGCACGCGGGCGAATTAAGAAATTATAACCGATCGAAAAAAAAAGTGTACAGCCGGCAAAACGCAGAGCTCTCGCAATCTGGGAAACGCGACGATAATTCAGCGCTAAGCGACGAACAATGAAGGGGCGGCGATAATTAGACGGATCGGGATAATTAGGCGCGCGGCGTTTGGCAACGCACGCCGAGGGCTCGGCGCGCCTGACGAAATGCCGCCGCCGCCGCCGCCGCCGCCGCCGCGTGAGAAAGGCGCGAGAGAAGGAAGTCGCCGGGCCTGATAATCGATCGCGCGCCGCGCGGTGTGATAAAGAAAGGCGGAAAGTGATTGCGCCTGTTTTTTTTTGCCGCCCGCGAGGAAATGGGTGGTTCGGGAGTATAAATTCGATGCCGCGCGGTTGAAAATTGCCGGTCGGCGATCTCGAGTCGGATGTGAGATTGCAGGCTGATTTGGTATTCAATTAGGCACTTGAGCCAATCGTAATTGACTCCGGCGATCGATTCCGAGCTTCTTATTATTCATCAGGTGCTTAAAGGTCGTGAATGATCATTGCCGAGAGAGTCGTTTTGATCCGTCAAGTAAGAATGCGATCGGAGATCGATTTTCCAAAGCGCGGGTGATCATTTCTTCGGTTTTTTAAAAACTCGATTCTCTTTTCTTTTTTATTAACTAAACGAACCACTTTCCTGTTGGAAGTTTTCACTATTATTCGGCCAATTTTTGAAATTGAATGTATTACATTAATAATCTTTTTATAATTCCGATTGGCAACCGAACGATTTCGATTTAAGATTGCAAAAATAATCGAAAAGCCAACGTACCAGTTTCGTTGAGCACGGTGTCCAATCCAGACTGCCTCAGATACTTGGCCATAGCAAAGAGACCCTCCCTCCTCAGCAGATTCGACAGATTGTCCCTGGCGCTGACGGCGTAGCTCTGCCCGGTGGTGGCGTACGCCGCGGTGGACACCCTGGGCGGCAGGGGCGAGGTCACGTGCTGCCTGGTGCTGTAGTCCGAGTACGTGCTGGACTGGCCGAAGTTCGACGGGGTGGTCGAGGAGACGACCTCGTTGCTGTCGTACTGCGACGACGAGGACGTGGAGACGCTCGAGGAGTAGGGGCTCGAGGGGTACTTGACGGTCACGTGGCTGACCGCCGACTGGGGCTTGGAGGTCGTGCTGATGGAGTTGAGCACGTGGCCGGAGATGGAGGAGGCCGAGGTGACGTACTTGTCGCCGGAGGAGACCGAGTTCGGGGAGACGGAGACCTGGGGGCTGCGGGTCGGGGGGAGGGTCGGACGGAAGGTGGTGGGCAGTGTGTTGACGGCGACGTCGGAGGAGTCGGCCGATTGGGTTCGTTCGGGGGCGGCGGTGCTCGAGGGGTAGTGCTTCGTGCTGCTGGGCGGGAGCTTTATTTCGCCCTTCTTGATGCGCTCCACTATCGAGTCGACGTCTGTGCTCGCGTCCTTCTCCGCGTTGCCTTTCACACCTTGGACCTGTTGGACGTTATTATTTTTATATCTTTAATAATTGTGGGACGAAAGGCGCATTAAATAATGTTAAGCTTCTCTTTTTTAATAAATAATCTGACCTTGTAGCTTCCGTCCGGCTGCTCCTCGAGAACGACAAAGGTAACCTTCTTAGCCGGCTGATTCGGTATCGGGTTCTTTCCCAGCTCCTCCAATTTCCCGTCGGTATTCTGCCTGAGCACCTCGAAATCAGCGCCCGGCGGTACGACTCCCTTGGTCAGCTCGTCAAAGATGGCCTTTGGCGGCTTGATCGTGGTGGTGGGGGCAGAATTGGCGGGCAAGGCGTTCGGCGCGTGAATGACTTGCAGCTTCTTACCGTTCGGCAGAACGATGTCCCGGGTGGTCACGTTTCTCTCCTTGTCGTCGACCCCCGACTGGGCGAGGGCGATTTTCAGCTGCTTCAGGAGCAGGTCCTTGTCGGAGGAGATCGAGGCCGAGGAGGACTTTCCTTTGGTCGTAGACGGTTTCTCGGTTTGGTAGATCACTTTGATCTGAGGCTTGGGCTTGCCGGCCTGGACCGCTTGGTTCTGCTGGGCTTGGATGAGAGCCAGCAGGTCTTTGGGGATGCCTTGGTCATTGGGAGTATCTTGAACTCTTTCCTGGCGGGTCTTTTGAGCGGTGGTCGCGGGCTTCTGAGTCGTGGTGAACTTCTTCTGGTGAGTGGCGATGGCTCTGAGGAAAATTTCGTTCTCGGAGGGTGTGATCTTTCTGGCTGTGGGCGATGCCAGAAGAACGGAGGACGGAGTGGTGGTGGGGCTCGCGGATGTTGTAGCCGGAGTGGTGGACGGAGTGCCGGCAGATGTAGTGGTGATCGGTAAAATGGTCGTTCTGAGCTGCTCCTGCTGGATTCTCAGAAGCTCCTGCTGGCGCCTCAGTTCCTGCTGTTCGAGAAGCAGCTGCTCCCGTTGCCTCTGCAGCAGCTCCAGCTGACGCTGCTTCTCATAATACTCTTGCAGCTGCTGGTTCTGGGGATCGTTGAACAGCTGGCCTTGGAGATTCTGGATAGGAACCGTCGGCAGGGGCTGATAGTTGGCCTGAATGAACGGGAATGAATTCTTCAGGTCGATCGGATGCTGGAAGAGAGGATTCGTCGTCTGTAGGAAGGTCTGTCCCAGCTGCGTGTTGATCTGCTGCTGTTGCTGCTGGATCCGGTGCTGCAGGTTCTGCAGCTGTTGCTGGATCTGCTGGTTCTGCTTCTTCCGGTCCACTTTATATCGTGCGAGGGAGGAGTACGGGGTGCTGTTCTCCGCGGAAAAGCTCTGCTGGTTTGACGGGAGAGTAGAGAAAGCACCGTCGGAGGTCGGGAAACTGTACTGCTGGTGCTGTTGCACATCGCTCAGAATCTGAGTCTGCTGAGAGGCAGACAGTCGAGGGCGGACGTCCAGCGGTGAGCGGGTCTGGAACTAAAAATTTTGTTCTTTTGTTAATTAATCAAATTGAGAAATTTAGATATCAATTACAAAGAATCAAACAGCCTTTATTAATTTGTCAAAGTCCAATATTTGAAATGTTAAAAACTGTGATTAATACCGGATAAGTCGAGCCTTTCTAAAGAGCTGGATCATTGAATTTTTCTTAGAAACTCAATTTCCTAACATCGTCGTCATCGGCACTAGAAGCCCGCGATTTATAAACGTAGTAAAAGAACCTCAGCTCGTTTCGTGCATTGTAAAATAAAGAACGAACGCGCGTTACGATGCATAACTACACACTTAATCCGCCAGCTCACGTCTCTAAAGGAGCTGCGCTCCGCTCAAAAGGAAAATCTCAGACCGCGGCAGGCATATAATTTCCCCGTTTTTCTCATCCCGGCTTTCCAGGGAAAAAAGTGAAAGGGAATTAAGTCCCTCCCCCGAAGAAAATCAAAGCTCGCGTGTCCCGGGACCGACGAAGTCGTCCTCGAAATTTCATAACGATCGGACCTTGCGGACGATTCGACTCGTTCCGGCGAGGCCTCGTTAAAATTTCGAAGAGTCCGCGAATCTATATATAAATACACGCGCCGGATGACGAAAGCATCCGCAGCAGCAGCAGCAGCAGCGGCGGCAGCAGCAGCGTCGCGTGCGCGCTTGGCGAATCAGGCCTCGCTAGAAAGTTTAGTGTGTCTCCCATCGGAGAAACGGAGAGCTCCCGCAACAATGGATTCGCATACTCGCGTGGCGAAACGGCGCAGGAAGCGAGAGAGCAAACGCGCCCGCCGCTATAATAACGCCGATTCAATTAAACCCGCCGACGCCGCGCTGTTGCTGCCGCCGCCGCTGCTGCCTCTCTCGCGCGTCTTGCTCGCTTACGCGAGAGATGTGTTCTGACACGTAGCGCGGCCTCGGGTTAATGTAGGGGAGTTGGGCGCCGGGGATACGGGAGGATTTACGGGCTGGATTTGATTTTATCGGGAGGCTGATTTTAGATTGAAATGCGAGATGGGTAGAAAGTGCTGTTGAGTGCGGCGAGTTTTGAGAGGATAATGGCGAGATGATAATAATAAAGAATGGCGTTGCTGGATTTTATTTCAGCGAAAAAAAAGAGGGAAGCAATCGCTTGAAATTTGATTTATGCTCGAATGTATCGGGTTATATAAAAAAACTGTAAATTGAATAGATGTGTATTTGATTTTAGTATCGTAGCATACTAGTAAGTTGTAAAGAATAGTATAGTTAATTAAAAAAATTTTTGTAATTTTAATAAGGCAATGAAAAATTAGAAATCTATCAAATATAATCTTAATTACCTTACAAGATCTAATAAACGCTGTATTGCCTTGGTTATGTATATTTATGTAATATGATATTAAAATATAACATGATATCAAGAATTTTAAGTTTAATGATAATTAGTGTGTTTTATAAGAAGAAAAAGTAGCCTAATTATTCAATAAGTGCAAAAGGTTAGAAGTGGTAAGACGAGTTTTTTTCAAAATGTTGTATCAATGTAATTGTGAAGTTCCTTAATCAGCCTTTGCAATGATAAATTATATTTAAGCAATGCTATAAATTTTATTACAGTTGCTCGATGAAATGGAAAATGTTTTCATGTTACGCGCTAAAAACACTTTTGCTACACCTGGACGAATTTCTTAACGCTCAAGTCGAGAAAAATAAATATATTCTCGTGTAATTAGTAAATCATGATTCCGTGATATCTGTTACAATTAGTTGCTGTAGCCTGATTTTTTTAAGTTTACTGCTTAGTCTACCGAGATTTCTAAAGAATTACAAAATTTTAATTTAAATAAAATGTAAGTTGAATTTATGGAAGCTTAAATCTGACACTGATCTTACGCTGATAAATACAAATTTGTTTAGCTTCAAAATTGATGATCTCTTTTTCAAAGTGAATCTCTTGCTCGGTAATTTATAAAACTATAGTTAATTAGGTGTATTAATCTAACTATTTATAAATAAATATGAATAACCAAGTTAAAAATAGTTGAAAATTGTTGTATAATTTTTGAAAAGCTAAAAGTCATTCATCATTTCAATTAGTTGCGCAATAAAAAACTGTACATCCTAATCCTTGCAAAAACTGAAACGAGATCGATCGCCTTCAAAACTAAAAAAAAAAAAACGCAAAAACCCATCCACCAGTCTCGGCTGCCTCTCTTTCTAAACCCGGCGATCAATAACTTTTCTTTTTTTTTTTCTCGAACAACGGCGCATTAATTAGCATGAACACGCGGATAAATCCCGCGATCTGACGTTCCCTCAACCCAGATATCCTTCTGAAGCAAGGAGGAAGTGCAGCGCGGCGTCCACTTCGTAATACACCGTCGCCGATCCTTTTTGATACATCGGGCGCGTGAATGACAGTGCCGGAAGGCGACCGTCGACAATCGATGCCGAGCAGTGGTCCCTTTTTTTTTCGCTTCCCCGCGATCTAATTGGCGCTAATTACGTAAGGATCGGTGGTTCTTTTGGGAGGGTTTTCGGAGGAGGTCTTCGTTGACTTTGCGCGAGTTTCGTTGCGCGGGTTTTATTATGCAAAGCGCATTAGAAAGTCCTCTGTTTTCGTATGAAATTTATTCGCAGTGGTGTGTGGAGAAAGTGGTGGACGAAAAAAGCTTTTCCTGCTTCGGGGAAATTTATTAAAAATTCATGTCCGTATAGGATGAACTGACTTGGTTCTAGTTCTTTTTTGCTGCGATTCTGCTGGAATTAAGTGGAACGTTCGAGATAAGTCGATAGGTTTGTACGGAGGGAAATGTTGATTACAGTAATATTTCGTCTGTTTTAATGCTGTTAGGATTGTACGACGTAATCCATAATTTCTAGATCTTTCGATAGATGCTTTCGGAGGGAAATGATTATGGTAAGAATTATGGTTATTTTTAGTCTTTCCTTAGGGCAATTATAATCGTGCTTACAATTAATTGGGCTATAATTTACTATTTTTGTGAGGTTTTAAAGACCCAATAAAAGATTCTTAATAAAATAACCCAGTTTTTTGCTAATTTAGGAATGTTTAGTTGCGTTACGAAAAGGATTCTGTAATAGTAATTTACTATTTTTATATTTGTACTACAAGTCGTTTTCTAGAACATTTTAGGAAATCTCACTTGTTAACGATATTTTAGGCGCGTGGATGGCACATTCTCTCAAATTCTCTTCATTTCATTTTACGTAATAATATGTATAAAAACGTTTCCGCGGTTAATTTGCGGTTCGGCGGTAATTTTTTTTCCCGAACATCTTCCTCCGCAAATGAATAATTCACGATCAATTTACTTTCCAACGGGAAAAAAGTCAGCTTCCGAGCTCTCCGCGGTGATCCTTCACCGAAAAAGCCAAAAAAGTAAAAGTCCCCCCCCCCAAAAAAAAACGCGTCGAAGCCCGAAATTCTCCAATGGACCAAAACCCACCTCGGCGTCGAACCGAAGCAGACCACGAAGACGCGAGCGAGGAGTTCAAAGGACTGGCGGCATCGGGTTCGTCGACCGGCCAGCAGCAGCGGCAGCAGCAGCAGCCGGCGGACTCGCCGCGGAGAAATTGAGCGTCGCTCGCCGCGAATTAGCGCTCGACTTTCGACGTGTGCGCGCGCGGAGGCCAGGCAAGATGCGAGAGAGAACACGACAAATACGCCGCGTTTTCCCCGCACATCCAGCGGAGCGGCGGGCAGCTTCTTTCGTTACGACACGCGCGCGCGGGACGCCTCTTACTTTCGTTCGACGCAGCTCTCCGAGGCTCGCGCGCGCGAGCCGCGTTTAGGCTTTTATTTATGCCCGCGGAGTGAAAGGAAGCCTAGGAGCGCGTGCGAAATCCGGCCGGTAATTAATGACGAGTCTTTTTTTTTTCTCTTTTTTTTTTCTCGTCGAGGATGCGCGCGAGCGAGGCTTTTGTCGCGAGCCGGATTCCGAGGAAGTCGCTCTCGTTGTTGGAATTTCAGCGGTGATGGATGGAGCGAAGGTTGCTCGGGTGGAGGAGTGGACGAGCTTGTTTTTTTTTTTTTTTTTTTTTTTGTAGAACGGTCGGAAGGAATTTATTTCAATTTTTTTGTCCCACTTTCTTGAGTGAAGAAGGCGAAAGGGTAATGACGGAGGCTCTTGGAGTCATTCGTTTTATTATTAGGAACTTTTTTTCAAACGGCTGCGAAATCGAAATTGTTGCCTTTGATTTGTACATGATAATAGATGAATACTTCGAGCCGTGGAAGTATTGCATTTTCAAGAAAATAAATAAAATTGAATTTACGACAGATAAACTAGTTTCGTTCAACAAATTTGATTCCGACAATTTACTGTCCTATTTTCCGTTAACGAAATGTACTCTTTAACGATGAATAATTTGCTAAAAAATTTATACAGGTTCGCAATACAATTCTCTACTTTCTTTTAATTATAAAGTAAAATGCACACGATGTCACCATTCGGCCGAATGGATTAAAATTTTAATCCACTGCCACAGAAAAAAACGTCTTGTTTATCGCTTAATTTATAGTGCAAGATTAACGTTCATTTTACTGCCAGACATTTCTGCGCCCCGTTTAAAAAGCAGCCACTCCAAATAAAAGAGTTATTCCCGTTGGCTTTATTGAGCCCATCGAGAGGCGAATAAATCAAAACTTTTATTGGCAGGCGCATTTCTTCACTTCAGGAATTTACGTGAGAATCGCAATATCCCCCCGAGACTCTTAAAAATTCGGCGCGAATTTCCGAAAAAAAAAGAGAGGAGAAAGCACGCCAATCTTATCATAGCTTTATTATAATTTCCACAAAGTCTTTAAGGCCCGACTTATAGGAGCGAGAGATTAAGAGATGCTCGGTGAAAGTGACCAGGATGCAGCGGCGGCGGCCGATTACGAAAGCCGAATTATTCACCTCCGATTTCTTCATCGATCGAAAAAAAAAGCCCGAGCGGCTTAATTCCGCTTTTATACGCACGAGGAACCGTAAAATCCGCTTTATTAACCCAAGAATAGCACCTGGTTTTTGCGAATCCAGCGGCCCGGCTGAGTTACGACCTTTCCGCGCTCGATCGGCCTCGAGAGCAATGCGGATTTTTATACGCCTATTTACATCGAAGAAAGCCGAGAGAGCCTTTTATCAATCAGCCTTATTGTTCTTTCCCTAACCGATGTGAAATTTACGATGCGCAATAATTTTAATACAATTCTATTACTTTTTCGTATAATGGGGTTTCTCTACTTTTTCGCGTATTTGTTGTGATGAAGCGCTAATTATTATTATTCAATTATTGGTATTGCACTGCGCTTGTGCAGTTTTCACATAATAGTTCTGTGCGATTAACCCGGTAAAAATACGAATTTTTCCTTGGTTAGTACAAGTTTAAAAACTGCCCATAAAATATATGTCAGTAGTAACAGACAAAACTGGAAAGACACGTTATTTACATCGGCTCTCCTAACGCTTCCCGAATTAATCTCTTATTTTAAAGCTCGGCCACTCTAAAAATTGCAATACCGAACAAAAATGAAACAAAGAAAGTTTCTCCACTTGGCACTTTCCTTTCCGCGAAAAATATAAACACGGGCCAAGCATTCATATTCGACTAAAGTAGACGTTACACCTTCTTTCTCTCGCCACATCAGCCCCGACTCGCTCTCCCGGCGCCGTTCCTCGCACAAAGCAACGGAGCCCAAGCCGACCTTGTTCTCGCGGCAAACGTGCCAGGGGGGGACGCCGAGGCGCCGAATAGCACTTTATACGTGCCCGGCGAAAGAAAGTGGCCACATCTCCCGACGCTCCGCTCTCACGTGACCGGCAGCGCACATTCTGGCCGCGTGGATCTTATTAGGTTTATCGCGGTTTCCCCGACGACGGCCTTCGGGGCCTAATGAGCCCCGCAATTTCCCGAGTTTTAACGGCCGATCGCCGCCGCCGTCGAACTCTTTTACCAATGAACTTTTGCGCCAGTATTGTTTATCCCGACGGTTTTTCGCTCGACGGTTGTAAGTTTTTGTCGGAGGCGTTTCATTATACCGTTATGGTGTTTCTTGGATACGATAAGAGTGCGGAGTCCGAGCGGTTTAGTTCTTGCCCGATGGATCGAGCGGATGAAATAATTGTCGGAAAAGGTAGTTGATGAACTTTCTTTTGTCAATTAAGTGAAAAAAAGGTTAGGATCGCCGGTAATTTTGAGGAATTAGTTTGCGGTGCCTTGGTTAAGAATTTATTACCGCCGCAAGAGACTTTCTTTGATTTGACAATATTTTTGTTAATAAATACCGTCCATTGAAACAATAATATTTTGTATTTTTAATATTTAATCGATATAATAAATGGTTGCTAAGGATTTAAAAGCCGACTTGATCATCACTACAGATTGCAGGTCGGATAAAGTAGTGAGTAAAAGATTTCATGACGTCTTTACTCCGCTAACTACCGGCTAAAAACCAAATTAAAACGAAAACTGACGTTCAAACGAAATCCCGCGTATTAAGGCATAATCTTTTAATTAACAGTAATAAACAAGAATATTCACAATAAACTTTACATATTCCGTCGAACAAGTATACCCCAAGCTCATGCCTTTAACGGCAAAGCCGTTTTCCAGCCTTATGTTTCTCTAAAACTTTCCCATCGGCCGACGGAAAGAGCGCCGCGCGATGACGCGCACATCACAATGCCCCGGCGATTCCAGCGTAGAAAACGAAACGGCGCGCTCTTCGCGGTGTATAAAAATTGATTATTCCCCGTAAATCGAGAGAATCGCGCGACCTTCGCGGAGAGAAACGCGCGTTTACAACGACAGGGGTCATCGACGAGAGTTTATAGTGTATAGCTTTCCGTTTCGGAGATGACGCGCGAAAAGCGGAAGCAATCGCCGGGCGAAGAAAGCCATTTTCGCGCAATGAGAGAGACGATGTGCGTCGGGTTTCACCGACGTTTACGAGCCGGGGACTCTAATTCCGGCCGGCTCTATGTAAATATA
Source organism: Ormyrus pomaceus (assembly GCA_900474385.1). NCBI lineage: Eukaryota > Metazoa > Arthropoda > Insecta > Hymenoptera > Ormyridae > Ormyrus > Ormyrus pomaceus. Next base: position 62,171 of record UCOM01000532.1, on the reverse strand, counting down.
TATGTATATGGACGCGAGCCGCTGGAAACGCAATGAGCAGGAGGTAATGAATTTAAGCGTTTTCCGGGGCCTGGTTTCGATTAGCGAAAATATTAATTAGAAGCGGGGGTAAGATTGCGGTGAAATGGAAGGAAGAGGAATGTTGGGCTTTTACTTTATAATATTCCCATTATTTACAGAATAATATAGATGCCGGTTTACAAAAAAAAAAAAAGTAAAACTTTTTGCTGGCTTTTACCATATTCTATTTCTTGACCAGCAATAAACATCGATGAAAGTGCAAATTCGAAAATGCAGTAAAAGATAGAAAAAAACACTCGAAACATTCCCTTAAAAATTACTAACTGATCTTTCGGAAAGATGTTGTTATTTTTTTGACATTCCCCTGTACACTTTATTTTTCCAACTGGGCAGGACTTCAGCAACGAATTAACAAAGGATGGTAAAAACATACAGCTTTCTTTTTCACTCGAGCTGCCAATTTTTTTTTTTTTTTTTTCAAACTCTCGCTAATTATGTATTTTACTTGGCAACAAAAAATAAAACTGAAACTCAAAAGAGCTCGTAAACTCCGCGTATTCCGCCTAAAAGTATACCATTAACTCGAGACTCAGTCTCTTTGCGTAATTGTTATTTATTATAATAATATAGCCCGACTAATAGACGCGCCGCGTTTTTTTTTTCTTTCTTTTTTTTCGCCTCTCTCGTTTCCTGCGACTAATGTCAACTAACGACCGGCAAGTTACTCAGGTGGAAACGCCGAGAGCGAAAAGGTATGCCGTAACAAAACCCGAGAGTCGACGAACTTGAGCTCATCTTTTTTCGGATCACCTACATATTATGCGCGCGTGAAAGTGCTTTCAAAATTTGAAGGCTGTGGAACACAGTCTTTCCGGCCGAGGCAATTAACAGCCGTGACTCATAATTGTACTCGAGTTTTTTAACAAATTTTTGAGGCGGCTATCTCTGCGTGTCATCTTGGGCATTTTTAGGATGTAACCATTTGAAATTTAATTAACATAATATAATTATTTAAATGTTCAAGGTTTTACAATGAGCGTATAAAAATTCTAACAGCATTCACAGCTGACGTTTAAAACGTGCGCTTTTTAATTTTTTACAAATTTTTCCGATGTATACTAATTATTATAATCGCTTCTTTTAAGTCTCCCAACTTATTTTCAAGGTATTTTCAGAATACGTCTCCGACTGCAGCACGTACCAAGTAGAGGTATAGTGTTAATTATAATAATTGCTGGAGCAGGTAGATTTCGATTTCAGTAATTGGGTGTATAACTCATCGAAAAGATGCATTAACAATTACCAGTAACTTTCTCCGGGATGAAATGATAAACTGTTATACGGTTATTTATAGTAGGCCGAAATTATTATCGCTACGCCTATAATGATTATCACGGCGCTATTATACTGCACATTACAGCAATTTCAAGCTGTACTCTATAACAGTTGCTAATGCAGAAGCCCGCCGTTACAATTTTTACTGCAATGCAAAACCGCGTCGAGTCATTCGGCCGGAACGAGCAGACGCTGTAACGAAATCGTATAATATATATATAAACCGAACGCTCGTCATTTTTTTCGGATCAGCTCACACCGTACAACTGCTCCTGAGAAAGCGCTCCGAAATTTGAAAGCCAGGGAGATCTTAATAGACGCGGGCGCAATCGTAAATACAATTACGTCGCAGATGTCACCATCGGCCCGTTTCGTCAGCGGTTCTTTTTTTCTTTTTTCTTTCTTTCTTTCTTTCCGGGACTTTTAATCTCGCTTTCATCTGGCGAGTCCTTCTCGCCTCGAGATTTCCGAGGCATATCGTCGCCGCGCGCCGCGGCACGAATTTTCACCCGACTAATGCTCGCGAGCGGGCCCCATTCATGCCGGTAGCGCGCATTGTAGCCGATCCTGTACATACATAATACGCTCGACGTTCCCACGAGCCGCCGTTGGGCCGTTTTTATGCCTGTATCGCGGTCGATTCTACGCTAATCCGAGGCGATAAAAAGTGCCGAGAATGTAAAAATAATTTGTACACAATTCGACGATACCGTTTCCGTTTTCAATTTCGCTTTTGGCTACGGGGGATTGTATGTAATTTTATATAATTCTGCTTGAATTTTATGAATCTTTTGGCACCGTGTAAGAACGATCTTGGATCGTTACAGTCACCAGAGAGTTCCTTTGTGGCGCTGCATTTAAATTGTAACGTTTCGAGTGAATATTGTTTTCTTTCAGCTCAAAATTTTTAATTGCAGCGCTCGAGAAAAGAGAGAAATTCTTTTCATTGTTGAAGACATTCTTTTTGTTTCGAATAGAAAGCATAATTAAGTCGAGGGGACCTTTTTTTCTTCTAACTTTTACTTTTTTTATACCACATTGTATAGCACCGTATAATATCATTCGCAGATTTATTCAATCGTAAAAAAAGCAAAATCAATTAAGCATTATCCGCGGCATATATACAATTGTGCATAATTGCGGATAATTGCGCATTAGCTTATACATGCAGCTCTCGAATCCTAGGAATTTCATTCCGATTGTTCGGGCCCCCAATTACATGCAAATGGAAACCGATCGAGGTACCCAAAACAAACGTAAATCAATAATCGACCTATCGAAATAACGATCTGCCCATCCCGATTAAAAAAGTGAAAATTTGAATCGGCCAAGGATAATACCATAGACCTGGAACTCATCGCGGCAATTAACCTCCGGTCAGCCGCGGCGCGTATAATCAACTTTCTTTTCCGCGCGACCCGCATAGGATACATATCCTCCCGCCTCCGTTTTCACTTTTACTAGCATCGATCTCGAGGAGCGCAGGAAGGTCAGATCGTCGGCGGGATCGGCTCTATCTCGAGATCGAGATCGGCCGCCTTTGAACCGACGCCCAGCGCCGGAGAAAGCTGCGCGGAACATCCTTCACCTTCACCCGCCGGCGCTGGCTTTTTTTTTTGTATACTCTCTAACGATCGATTGTCGATCGGACGGGGGAGTTTCGAGGACACGCCGATTTTTGATTGACTCTCCCGCTGATGGAATAACGAGTTCGCTACTGTTTAAGCGAAAGAAGATGAGGAGATAAAGCTGCTGCAGCGAGCTATTGTGTTTTGAACAATGATGGAGGAACGGGAGATTTATGGGAGGAGGGAAGGCCGGAGATTCTGGGCTCTAGTTTATTTAGTACACTTGTAGTTATTCGATACCTGACACTTTGGGATGAACAAAGAGATGTATGAGAAAGCTGGACCTTCGGAGAGAGAGGGAGAGGCGTAGTAATACAGAGGAGAATTTTAATTTCTTTGTTTTTACATCGAGAACTTACATGACTTTCAAAACTATTAAGGACTTTAAGGCTTTATATAGAACACTTTCATCGTTTAATTTCAAGATTTTTTCTCAAGAGTATCAGTAAAAATGAAAGAGTTTTGTATTCGGAACATCTGGATAAAAAACACAGTGTTTTAAAACTATATATTAAACTTTTTTTAGAAATACTGTAAAGGACTATAGAAACTATTCCATTAATTTTAGAGTATAAAATACGCGGTAATAAATGGATTTACACATTTTATTTAAAAATTAAGAAGAATTTACGTTAAGCAGTAAAAAATTACGATCAGCTGTATTACAAAAACTTGGCGCGTTAACAATAAAATAATGACCAAGTCGGACTAATTCAATAAATCTCAACGATCGATTCGCCTCGTTGGAACGAATCGTAAATGAAATTTTGTCATCGGCACTAACAGGAAAATTCCTGTCATTCATAACGGACGGTCGTAAGGATGCAATTTTCTTAATGCTAATGATCCTCGACGACTTATGGAAAATCGTGCCCCCAAGGCTTGCCGATGCATCTTCTCCTCCGTTGTGGGAGAGGAAATTTCTCCGCGATGTATTATAGCTCAATTTCTGGCAGTTTCTCCCATTGAACGTGTACGTTTAAATCTTTACCGTTTATTTAATTTCAATAAAGGTTCACTCAATTTGCGAGGAATATATATTTTATAGGCCATTACAACACAGTGATTATTATTAATTTATACAACCTTGATACTACTCCTCAGCTTGCATCAAAGTAAAGCAACCAATCCCCCCCATCGAGTCCACACTCGATCCACATTCATAACTCGCAGCTCCGCGCTAGAAAAAGCGGCGCGGCTTACTTTCTTGCGAAAATTCGCGCGCAGCAACCTCCCGGCGCGCTCGTTCATTTTTTTCCCCCGCGCCTTTTCGCAAAACTGCCCGCGCACTTCCAATAACTGGCGAAGAATGCGGTCCCGCGCGCGCGCGCGGAGAGTTGCGCAAAGCATCAGCGGGGCGAGGATCATTGCCAAGTTTGCGCGCGCGGGGTGTCTCGCCGCCGTGCCGCGGCAAAAAAAAAGAGGCAGCACGCTCTCGGCGTATGTAGTTTACGCGGGCGCAGCGGCCGCTGCGGCGAATCGGTAACGCGTCGTTTTTATCGCACGCTCGAGGTGCCGGGGGGGGGGGGGAACCTTTCCCACAATACGCGCGAAGCCCGGGAAACTCGTACGTGTGGAGGCTATCTCGCTCGTGCCTCTGCGCGCGCGCGGGGATTGGGATATGTGGTCGTTGCATAAAGATTGGAATGGAATCTTTTGGATTGGAAGCTGTTTTCGGGGGTTGAGTAAAGATCTGGCGTCTGTTTGTTTCGGAAAAAAAAACGATGGGCGAGAAGAATGATGCAAGGAGCTGTAAGTGTTTGACTTAGGAGGTATAAGAAACTAATGAGGAAGTGCAAACGGTGGCCGTTTATGTTAATGCTCGCGCAGTTATACTCCTTTTTTAGTCGATATTTTGTGAATGAAGGAGTTATAGTTTGGGAAAACGTGTTGGAAGTTGTAATTAAAATTACGTAAAGAAGTGTGTGAAGTGAAGAATGTCGTTATTTTTAGGAAGCATAAAGGGGGCTGTAAAATTAACCGTACATGGAGGGAAATGTGCGAGCAAACGTTGTAACACAGTTCGGTAATCTAATTGGTAACTGTTGAAAAACTAAAAATTACCTTAGATTTTAGAAAATTTTGTAAAATAGTACGTAATTGGCAATTTTGTTTCGGTTCGTGGAATTTAATTCAAAATTGGTTAAAGCTCGTCCAGTTTACTTCCGGTTTGGTTCTCGAGTTCTTTCTTTTTGCAAACAGAGTTGAAAACGACTGAATGTTTACTTTTTTCGCCTGCGAACAAATAAAGTAGTAAACTTTATTACCAGGTAAGAAAAAAAATGTTGTTGACACTTTCTCTTTAAATTTGTTTTCGTTGCAACTATATACAGTCTATATAGAGTTCAGAATAGAAACTACGCTGGACGCGCGACATTAATCACTCCGACAAGTATCAATTGAAAATATTCCAAGCAGCATCGATACAACAAAGGACGATGTCCCGTCTCTCCATTCATCAATACCCAAAGAAGTCGACTCCCCCGACATCGAGCATCAGCAAACGCGCAATTATCACCCCGAAAAGAACGAACCGATCCTATTCTTTCACACGCGAGCAGCTGGCACAGTTCGTCGCCGGTTATATAAAGAGCCGGGGCTCGTGATACGTACGTGCAGTTCCTCGGCAGCCCTCCACGGCGCGGACCAGACGCACGTCGCTCTCGGCGCGCGCGCGCGCGAAACAATCGCCTCGCGGCTCTCGGTCCCGGTGACCCCGATTATAGCCGAGTTTCCCGTGTGAATCTCTCGCGCGCCCCGCCGCCGCCGCCTACCGGTGAAGTAATTTGCACGCCGCGTTTTTTAATAACCCAATCTAATCTAGCAGCGCGGCTGCCGGCGCTCCGACAGATTTCCATCGCGCGAATTTTGAAAGATGCCTCTTGCGACAGCCGCGGGGGAGGGAGATTGGATGGCTTTTCTATTCGGCCCGCGTTCTGCTCTGGAATTTCGTGTGGGTGCAGGAAATGCTTTCTTCAAATGCTCTCTCTCTCTCTCTTTGGGTTTGGTCGGGTTTTTCGCTGGGAATTTGCAGCGCGTGCCTGTAGGTTTTTCGTCGTTGGAGATCCAGTTTTAAGCGGGAAATGTTTTCTGATCGCGATGAGAATTTTTGTTGTTTTTTTATTTTTTGACATGAAGACTTTACATTTATGTTTTGAGGCAATGAATAATTTCTGGCAAAGAGAAATATCATTTTCTTGAAATCATCCAGCAATGTAAAGTAAAAAAAAAAATGATGTCTTCATTATTGTACGATTTTGCTGCAGCCTTACAAAATTATCTGTCGAAACAGTCATTTATTCAAGCATTACCAAGCACTTTTGCGTCGTGACTGAATATTTTCCCTTTTCTTTCCGTAAAATAAATTTTGTGAAACCTTATATCGCCTATCAGCTTACATTACTTAAGCGCAATTCCTCGCGCAGATAAGCCCATAACTTTTCTTCGGCCCGATTGTCGATCGCGCGCAGATTATTTTAAGCTGTTTCTCCAGCGTCTAATTTAAACCAACTGTACAAGCCGAATCTACTCATTAAAACGGCAACCCGCCAAAAAATCTCTCCGAACCATAAACACACACATCGGCCTCTGAGAAAATCGGTTCGAAAGTCCGCTCGGCTGCAGCCGCAACAAAGGTCACTTTCATTACATATATATATATATACGGACGATTTACGGCCGCGCCGCCCAATATATAAGTTTAATAACGAAAGGATGCGAGATACGTCGGAGCTTACGGCGCCCGTTTCCCGCTGCGTTACGCAACGGCGCCGTTTTTTCCAACGCTTCCGAAGAAAGAAAAGAAGAAGTCTCTCTCGCTTTCCGCGTTCCCAAGTCGCGCCGGAAGCTCCCTATCCCCGATGTGTTTCCGTTCGCAGATTCCCCGAGAGAAAGCCGATGTCAATGGATGCTGCTAAAAGGGAGATAAGATCCGCGCTTCCGATGCGGTATAGTATATATATATATATATACTAGAACGAGGCGTCGATTGTCGAAGATCGTGTTCGGCGTTTTAATTCGGATTAATTACTGTCGCGGGCGACGGATAAGGCATCTTTCGAATTTAGATTCTCGCGTGACTGTAAGTGCGGCCGCTGCAGGCGGTGTGCGTTCGTGGTAAAAAATATGTGCATTGTTCGTCGCGAGTCCTGGGAAAGGCGCGAGTTTTTTTTTTTTTTTTTATTTGTTTTTAGCTTTTTTATTTGATTTGGGCGAGGGGGGGATTGCAAAATGGGAACGTGTCGCGCGATAATTATGCTTAATTAAAACGTTAAGTGGGATATTGTTGGAGTTTTCTTTATATTGAGTGAAAAAAAGGTACGGCACGCTTTTCCCGCAGCGGGTTTTCTTTCTTGTTGCAGCTGCGGACAATAAAAAAAAAAAAAAAATGAAATGTCACGAAATAGTTAATGATTGAAATGTTAGATTCGAGTCTATGGGTTTTAGATTTTTTCGTCGAACGAAGACATTGAAGCAATCGTATGGGTACACTAGAGAACTTTCTCTTACAGTACACAGAGAGAAAGGTTCATACAGCAATAAAACAGCTAAAATAAAGCGATTATTCAAATACAAGTGCGGTATTAAAATTAATTATCGTAAAAAGTATTCCTTTGTTAAATTTTCGAGAAGAAAAAGAATAATACCTTAGCTTTTACAGCTTCGCGAATGCAGGCGTCGGCAACAGATTTTTCAGCGAGATATAAGCCGCATTATTTCGATTATGACTCGAAAACAAAATTTATCGCACAATTTTCTTCTCACGATTTCTATCCACATTTTAGTCCAGCCTCCCGATACTAAAATGTATATATATACATTCAACATTCGCAACACCGAACCCGCCAAACACTTAAATACATCCGCCGAACGGATATATATCGCGTGCATTCCTTAAAATGCGCACGAACGCGCGGCCCGTTCGTTAAAAAGGACGGTCAATTACGGCGGGCCGCCCCAGGAAGACGATGTCTAATCAGGCGAGGAATTTGCTCAAGGAAGCGCCGCGCGATTCTCAGCTATTATTCGCTAATTATTTTCTTGCGCACCCCTGACGCAATGCGCGCGCGCGCGCGCTTGCGCCACTTTTCTCAAACGCTCGTCCCGCGCGCCGCTCTATAATGGCAAAATCTTTGGGAAATGCCGAGCTATTAATTAGGCTGAGAGACTTTTAGATTTTTTGATGGTATTGGGAATTGAGCGCGTCGATTCGTTCTCCGTTGGAGGATAGTTTACAGGAATAAATACTAGCGAGTTTTGTTATTATTATTATTAAAAAGATGATTTATCCTTGCTGCATTGTAAGTTCAAGCGGTTAATTTGGAATATTGTTTAATTTTGCACGAGAATCTTGTAGGAAAGAGAAATTTCCTAAAATTTATACCTCCAATGCGCAAACAAGATACGGTCTTGCCAGGAATTAGGGAGAAAATCGGAGGAGGTCTCTAACAAGACTTGCTTAAAAAGGTGAAATCGCAGGTGAGTTATGATACCTTAATTCGCCAAAAAGCGTTTGGGGTTTCGCGGGCGAAAAGAGAGTTCGTGGAACTCAACAAGTTCCTAAGCCTAATTGGGCGTTTGGAGCAAAGCAGCCTGTTTTTTTTTTTTTTTTTTTTCTTTCTGAAATCCGATTCCGGGTAAAAAGAGAGCCACACTGCCTGCGCCGCTGCGGTGTCGCCTTGGCGTTACGTTGCGTAGCGCCGTAGCTGACATTATACGCCTGCAATTATGCCGCGCGCGGGGCTCCCTACTTCTTTCATTTTTATAAAGAGCGGGGCGACGTTCAAATTCTATACAATCATATTAGGCAAGAGAGAGCGCAGCTATTTGGTTTACAAAGTTTCACGAGAGAGGCTGCTCTCTCGAATTTGGTCACCGTTCGCTCTCGAGACTCCGAGGGTGTAGACATCGTCAATTTCGAAAATATAACTTAATCGTTCAATTAAGGCAGGATAATTGGCGAGCGTTTAATACGAGAGTTTTAAGAATTTTAGCCTGGTAGTTTTATAATCAAAGTTGCATTTTCTTTATAATATATATCCACTGGGCGGTCTTTTTTAATGCATTCGCAAGAGGAGCAAGACGTTAAAACTACCGACTTTTGTCTTCTAAGCTTTCCCAATATTAATGAACAAACGGGTGATGCCGTTCGAAAAAAAATCAAGTGCAAATCTCGTTAAACCCTCATTATTGCTAATATATTCTCGTAACATTTCAGCGCCTATTCTCATTTGTTTAACCTTAAACTTATTATATTGTTTAATCCCAAACCACTTTCACAATCGGCGCGCGCTCCTCCGCCCGTTTAATTGCGAACAATAAAAGAACACTTTAATCAGCGCTCATAACAGCGCGGATTCACATGCGCAATTACTTAACGAAACAATCAAAAGCCAGAGCCAGCCTCTCTCGTTACATAAATCCATAATCAAGCATCGTTTCCGGCCCGCGACGATGCAAGTGCAGCTCAGCCGAGCAATGCGGTGCACCGCTGCAAACATTACGCATCGTCCTCTTTGGACTCCGAGACCGAACCGAACCCCGCGAAAAAGGGAAAAAAAGGGGGAGGGGATCCCGCACTACCGCGTTCGCGCGCACCTTGCGCAAGCGGCGCGCGATGCGCAACGCGCGCTGCACGTATATGTATCGCGGCGCGCGTAATTCGTCGCGATCGGCGCCCCGCGCTTTTTTTGCAGGGCCCTACCCGCGCGCGCGCGCGCCATGAGAACGATCCGTATCTGTATGCCTCTCGGACTAATACGTTTTAGATTGCCGGCTGTCTCGTCTTTTTCTTTTCCTTTTTTTTTTTTGTTTCGACCGATCAGGAGAGATTTCTGTTTAAACGGTTCTAAAGCCTCGAGGGAGTTGTTAGAGCGGTTATTACGCAAGTTCGAGCTGATTGTGCGCCTAATGCGGCTGGATGATTCGATTTGCGATGCCTCGAGTGGAGATGAGAGATGAGGCGGCTGTTCTTTTTGAAGAGAAAAAAAAACATGGATTTTCACTTTTTTTGCGTAATCCGGAGAAATGCCCGATTATGCGCCGAGGGGGATTATGATGTATCGCTCGGAGTCGCCGTGGAATGTAGGTGAAATTGTACGAGATTGGAGTCTGGACGCTTGGCATCATCACCGGAAATTTGCGTTATTAGTACATAGTAGCAATTTGTATATTGAATGTTTTGAAATTTTTAAAAGTTTATTTGAGATCGACTTACGTAATTTCAGCAAATGAAAGCAAAAGAAGGTTTTTAATTATAACATTGATTTACATGATTTATACTAATGAAGAACAAGGAAGATTTTAATAATTGCTGAAAGTCGATTTTGAATATATTTACGAACGTAGATTTGAATAAATTATGCAGAAAGAAGTCAACGGAATGCTTTAAAGTTTTCTAAACTGTATTTTTAAGAGATTTATATGGTTGAGCACGGATTTATATAAGATGTTATCTACAAAATCGATTTCCACGCATCTCACATTCATACGTAGGTGCATCAAAATTGGATGCTGAATTGAGCATATTTTCGAGACTTTCCCTTCGGTTGACCACAAATTTCACGAATTACCTTCTCACAATCGAATCCCGTGCTTTATTTCGTTTATTATAATTCTAAATGTCTTCTCGGTTGCACAAAAAGATAAAAGTTCCATTTCGCTCATAATTTCACAACTTTTTGAAATGACTTTTAAAAGAAACTTCTAGATCCGCGAATAGACAGTAACGTTTACGCTAATTTCATTGTGCAACCGAAAAAAAAAAAATTTACACCCCGTATCATTACGTAATTCAAATGCCTTTAAATGTAAACATTCGAGAATGACCTGCCTTTCTCCGTAAAAAACAGAGTGTACCAACTTTGCCATAACCGCATTACATTATATTAAGTAACAATATTCCATTATTAAAATTAACTATTTTTAGTTAAAATCCAATAAAAACTATGTAAAACTGTTATTATACGTTGACATGTTAACGTCGTAAATAAGTGAACGCGTCGTAATCTTTTATAGTCGAAAACATCTGATAATTATACCCATTCCTCTACCAAAAAATCCGCAAACGCGTAAAAAGCATTAGTAAAATCAAAGTGAAAGCTTCCCAATTTAAAAAAAAAAGCACCTTATTTTTTTGCCCCCTCAAAATAATCAGAAAACTCGCTAAAACCGCTCGCAGAAAAAAAAAGTAAATTATACCCAGACCGTATATACCTACGTTTGCCCACCGGGCCACAATGTACACAATATATACGTCCTGCTAATGAAGCGAATCTCCTTTCTCGAATCATCTTTCCTGGCCAATTATTTTAAACACAGGTTGCTCGGGCAAAGAGAGAGAGAGAAAGAAAAAGAGTCGGACCGCTCGATAAGCAGATATTCCGGGAAAACAAAAGCGGAAGTGAAATTTCCCCGGCGATCGCGATCGCGATGCTCGCCGCGCGGCACACTGCACCGCTCGCCGCGCGGACTCTTTGCCGTTGCGTCACGAGAACGCCTATATACCTTCGATTTGCATACCGCTCTATCCGGTGAAAATTATCAGCTGATATCGTGCGACTCGGCGCTATTTATTTGGCGAGCATTGTTTTTAATGGTGCATTTATTTATTTTTAATTCTCGGGGGGAGTTTATGTAAGAGTGAGGGGGACTAATCATTGTATTCGCTGCAATTGTTTAACTGTACGTGAAAGAGCTGTGACTGGTAAGTTTAGGCGTTAGAAAATAATATAATATTATTAACAAAAGTATAACTTTAAAATATGTTGATAAATAATGTATGTTTAATGTCTTATGATATTTCTGTGTGTAATAAACGTAACTGCATTTATAAATACCTTTAGTAAAATTGTATAAAATTTAATCAAAACATTAAAACAAAGCTTATTATTGCGGCTACTTTGAGTAATTACTTTCTTGTTTTAGAGACCAGGAAGCCTTAATTTAGTCATTCTTGCCTTTTTTTGCAAGAAAGTTTAACGATTCGATTGTATAGAAGCAGCCGAAACGGCGAGCGGTTCGTAATTGGTATTTTGAGAAAAAGTCGGCGAATCCTATTTGCATAAAAGTATATATATTAGAAAAACTCGAGTCTATAATTGTAATTTGTCTAAAAGTAATTGCAGATAATGTTATGACTGAACGAGGAAGTCATTAATTTCGTCTATATAAGAATATAAAATTTTTACCGCGAAAGTTCTTCGACAAAAATTTATATACGTATATGTATACTTGCTAACGGATTTTAGTATATAAATTTATTGGCAACACAGCGAGTTAAACGACAATTTATACGTGTAACGCTCGACGTAAAATAGCATCACGAGCGTTTGTATAGTCGCGTATTAACTTAATATACCTGTAAGGACGCATACTTTTTATTTTGCTAAGTGTTTGATTTTATCGCTGTTCTTATGTCTATAAAAGAACTATAAATTTGTGCTCGACCTGCGCGTGCGTCAAAAATTTAGCCAGTTATATATGAAATGAAAGCCCTTTACTTTCTACTTTTAATCACTGTTATATTTACTGTAGGTAAATTACAATATTGGCATGGAACTATTATTTTTTGGTCTTTATAATAAAGGATTATTATACTGTATTAAAGTAAATAATGTATAGGAGCAAAAAGTTAGAGCATAGTTCTTATATATACACTTAAATTGCATTCAAACTATTATAATTTATTATTCCTATATAATCAAGATTAAAGATTTCTTTGTATAAAGAGGTAAGCACGTTTTATGTTTTAAAGGAATATTGTACATTATTTACGAGAACTATATCTCTTTTATAAACATTATAACAAACTGCTCAATTATTGCCATAACCATTAATGATTCATCACTGTTATTATTATGAATTATTACTCAATTATTCATACTCGGATCCGCTCTCGATCATTTATAAAACCACTTAAAAATCCGGACGCTCGAGCCGGGGTTTTCTATTTACACGGCGGGAACGAAAATCGCTCCTAAACGGCGTGAACTTGAAACTTTCTCGAGGCTTTGAAGCTCGCGCTTGCTTAACGGCGCGATGACTCGAGAGGTACGCAGGCATGAAGTCGCCTAATCATCAGCGCTCGTTGCCGCAGCCCGGCGGAGAGGCGACGAAAAAAAAAATAAATGAATAAGAAAGCGCGCGTTCCTTTTTTTTTTTTTTTACCGAGGGAAAAGTGTCCCTTCGGTTTACGTAAAGCCGCAGCTCGGCAAAGCCCCCGGACGCTTTTCCCACGCGACCGGCGAGCTTTTCTCGATCGATTTGCGCGGATTTATCGGCCTCTCGGAATCTCCCACGGAGAGCGAGTGTAATAACCTCGCGGCGGATATACGCGCGTATAATGCGCGCAGGTGTTTTTATAGATTGCTGGATGTAAGCGAGCGCGGTTAAGTGTAATTAGCATTCAATTGAGATGAGGATACGTGAGAAATTTGAAAAAAAAAACTAATACAGGCACACAAGTTTCGCTTTTCATTATTCTGCGAGGCTGGAAAAATGGTAGAGTTGATTCCGTTGGTATACTTTCGAGTTTAAATTACGGTTTTTTTACATAAATTGTAATTCGTTTCATTTTATAATTTTCGCAAGCCAAGCGAGTTTTTTTAATAATAATTTTTTTTTTTTTTACACTTTTTTTAAAGATCAAAATAATTATTTTTGAAATCCACAAATTTAACACGGTGTCGAAGCAGTGCGTTCAGTTCGCAATTGAACCAGTATAACGTTTACTAAAGTAACACAAACAGCTGATTCATCGAGAGCCGAGCTCAAATTTGAAACTGACCTGCTGCAATTGCGAGCCCTCCGAGTTCAGGATGGAAGGTCCAGCTTCCGCCTCGGCCAGATCCCCGAGCTGCAGCAGCAGAATCGCTCCGAGGCAGCACACCGGCAGCTTCCGCCACATGGTGGCGTGAACGATATATAATTCACACGTGCAACTTCGAGGACGCAAGACGACAAGATATCGATCGAAAGTCAAGAGGGAAGTCGATCCTTGGTCGGTATGCGTATTATACAGCTTTCTGGCGCTGCGCAAAGTCGCGGGACGAGGAAAAAAAAAAGGAACCCAACGAAACGGCCGAGTATGTAGCTGTGTGTGTGCGAGGGAGAGGCGCGCGTTTTTGCCGCTGTTCGGCGCTGAGAAGGAGCTCGAGACTGCAGGAGATCGGATACCGTCCGGGAGTTTTACTCCTCGGCGCTTAGGGAAGAGCGACGAAGCGCCAGGTGGGAGAGCGCGAGAGTGAACGTAAGAGCGAGAGCCAAGCTGATCTCGTTGCGAGGCGCGAGGTCCTCGCCCATTGTAACCCACGGGGAGTTCGCTTTCGGTGTGCGCGTCGGGCTCGGAAGGTGGAGAGGATTTTTTGGTTTTTTTTTTCTTTTTGAGGGAACGGGATCCCTTTTTGGACGGTGGAATGATGATGGTGCATTATATGGATACGCGAATTCAGCTGCGAACGGATGGATATATTCGCGAGGCGATTGAAAAGTTCGTGATGTATAGACACGGGTATTGTTCGAGGAAGGAAGTACTTTATAAATGAGTTTTGAAATTGTTTACTTAGCTATTTATGTGGGTGTCATTCGTAATGAGAGCCTACGATTTTGAAATGCAACATTTTGGGTACAAATTGCAATTATAGATTATAATATAAAATATAAATATAAAATATAAATTAATTTATTAATAAAATTAATACAACAATAATCAGGATTTGTTTGAAAATAAGTTTGCAGGTCGTAACATTTTTAAAATTATGGAAAAATAACCAGCAAATTAATTACGGCGGGTTATAAAACTAAAAAATTGCTTGTTACCATTAAAATTCGCAGTTGTATGGGAATTCAAAGAAACAAAGAAAATAAGCCTAACTATGTTAATATCGGTCTAAGCATTCTCGAGATAATATGACCACTAATACGCGTACAAAGAAAACGAAATTTTTTTTCAAACGCTGCTTGTTTTAGTCCTTGCAAAATCGAATACTGTGTGTCTTGTTAAAATTAAAATTTCATTATTAATAATCTATAGCAAACTTTACCTCAGCGAATGTTTACTTTTATTAAAAATCCAGTAATCCTTTCCTCACTTCTCGTTGATAATTATAACTGTTCTTTATTTTACGTTTTAAACACTTGTGCTACTTTAAAAAAACGTGCTTTTTGATATAAAACTTAAAAATCTTTTATCGCCGCTAAACTTACAGAATTAAATTTTTTAATCCCATTTATCTTTGATATAAACCCAGATTTCCCATCAGCAAACTCATTTTTCACGGATGACATCAAAGATTCTCATTATATAAAGCACATTTTTATTACACAATAATAATAAATTTTTTGACGCGATGTTTAATAGTTGCAAGTCACTGGGTGGAATTTGAAGTGTGATATAAATTTCTTATCGATCTTTCCACTAGTCGAAAAACAAAGGAATTACAATACTTTCTTTCGCTTGTTATTACCTGCCGATGAAAGTATCTTAATTCCTTCCTATTTTTTTTACTCATCGAGATCGATTAAGAATTTTGTTTCTGTAATTACTATTAAGCGTTTCATTAAAAAGATTTCAACTCGAGATTTCAGTTTAATTACGAGTCAAAACACATAGTGCTCGGACGTTTAAAGAGTTAATTTGTAAATTGTAATTGCGCATAATTATTTAATACTGAAGGAAGTTAACGCAATTAAGAACTTGTTTACATTAAGCACTCACTTATGTTTTATTACATTATCAATAATGAAAATTATTTTTGAAGAAATTCGTGTAAAAAAAGAAAGCAGCTGATTCTTCAAATGTATTTTTATATTACGAGGATATAAACATCTGAAGCACAAATATTACAATGTTAAAAAAGAAATTCAAAGGAAAAATCAAGAAATTAATGAAACGTATAATTGATATTAATCACTCATGTATATTAAATTCCCGAAGCGTGAAACAAAAAAGAGGCACTATTTATTCCTCCTCGTCCGCAGAGAGTTTCATTAACAAAACAGCCATCAGCAGCAAATTAGATTACGGTTTTCTGAAATTCAATTTCTGCATTTAAATTAAGGTCAGGCCGTTTAACCAAATGAATTCGCAACCGCTAATAATAGTAATGTTTCTTTTTTTTTTTTCGAAAGTTTGCGCAAGCTTGGAAAATATTTGTTCGGACGAGGTAATCGAGCGTTTTTATGTAACGACTTTTAGAAAACTTTCTCGAGGACCAGATCGATTGTTGACATTGTCATTTTCGAACTATAGAGTCGTTTTAATAACCGTCGGTCGATTAGCGCGAATCAATTTTGCCGTTATTGCCCAACTGGAACGTCCGGAAAGGACTCGATTCTCTGGGAAATCCAGGAGCCAGCGTTTCGAAACGGCTCTTCCGCCAAGGAGTTTTAATGCTCTGGAAACACGAAATTTTGTGAGCCGCGATTGTTTTACTGCGGCAAAAACCGATAATTGCGGACTCCGGCTTTTGAATATTTAAGCCGATCGTGAGAAAAAATTGCGGGAGAGATAAGTAGTTGGAGTCTTTTATTAGGATCGGGATTTGGCGGGCTTAGAAAGTTACCTGCATTTTTGGTTTTCCTATCAGATTCTGAAAAACTACGTTCGATCTCGTAAACTGATAAAAATTAATGGTTTGGCTCGTCTTGAGGGAATCTTAGATAGCATTGTTCTAGTATTCAAATTTTATTTTAAAGAAATACAAACAAAGAAATAGTATTAAAGGTTGCTTCTTTGAAAGGGACTCTTAAAAGTGACTTTGTTTCGTGCAATCGAGTAACGTAATTCAGGAAGAATTTTCTAACGAAAGTGATGATATTTACTTTTTTTTCGAAAATTCACCTGCACCGTTATTTTTCTTAAAGTAACAAAAAACTTTTTTTTTAAAAAGAATATTGCGTTGAATTAAAATTTAAAATCAACTTAGTGCAAAATTTCGTTTCTTTTTAAAGTTAAGAAAATTAATAATTGTTCCTAATAAATGACGAAAGATTAAAAAGAAGCCTATAAAATTACATACGTTTAAACAAACCTACTTCACAGCATTGTTCGAAAGTCAGCTAAAAAAAAAACAAAGCGGCTCGAAGCTCCTCAAGAAAAACGAGCTTTCCCATCGTCTCGCAACTTTTCCGCCGGTCAATCAATTCCCGATCGAAGAAGACGTCATTTTGATCCACTTACCCGGCGGAATGTCGAAACCGCTTTACAAACCAAACGTACACGACGCCGTTCTCGAATATATCGTACAGCGAGCGACCGGACAGCCAAGCAAAGCAGCGCGGCGGAGCGCGCCGTGACCGATAGAACGTATTGCCCGATAGACAGCGAAAGTGAGGCCGCAGAGCCGCGGCTGATGAATGGACTTCTCGCGGTGCATCTCCCGAGAGTCGAAAGCGTACGCGGACCTCGCGGGGGGGAAAAAATGTCGAAACAGGCTTTGATTTGACCGCTCGGGAGGTCGGAGCGGACTTTCAAACTGCCCCCGAGGGCGTTCGCGGGAACCTTTCCCGAGGATGAGCCTCTTTCCTTGCTTCCTTCGCTCTTTTTTTTTGTCCGAGAGAGAGAGAGAGAGAGAGAAGGATGGCCTGAATCACTCGGCTCTGAACGGATTACCATATCTCGGGTTCATTGAGCGTGACGCGCTTTTTTTCGACCTTCGCGAGGCTGCATGCCGAGGATGCCTCGGTTGCCGTCGGGGTTTCGGCCTGGAATATCCATTTTCATGAATAGAAAGTAATTATGACTGTTTAGCGCCGTAATGAAAGTGTGTTTATGGGAGATTTAATAGGAGATTTAAATGGAAATGCTGCGTCGGTATAATTTTGCTGAATTTCATTGATATACTTTTTTTTTCGCTTTCTTTCGGTATCATTTCAATTTGATGTGATTCTGCGCATAATTAATTAAGGGAAAATTCCATTGCGAAGTGTACAATTTGCTGCAAATAAGAAAATTATCACAAAAATCCGATTCTCCGGTGAAAAATAATTATAAGTTTAAACATAAGTTTCAATAATCCAATCAGTATATAGAATTTTAAGAATGAAATTTTTGATTTATTGATTCGCTAAAAGAATTAAATTAAATTTTATCACGATTTCAAAACGTAACTTTTACTTTTGACTTCGAGGCATCATCAGAGTAATTAATCATGCAAACTCCAATTAAAAATTTCACCAACAACTATGAACTCATCAAATTACTTTAAAGATTGTAAATAAACTAAAAATATTTGCCGGTTGGGACATTTAACAAAAAACATACATCCTAGCGTATAAAAACTAATAAAAAACGACAAAGTTTTGCGTATACAGCTTTTGCCTTCGTCCAAACCACACATTTCTCTTCTTCCCATAGTCGAGCCCACAAAATCCGAAATTAAAACGACACTAAACCATAATGTGCCTTCCTAACAACCCGACAGTCGCCCTTTTTACCCGGCGGCTTTCTCCATTCCCGATTACAAACGCGCGCTCGTAAAATTGAATAAAACTCCCGCGGCAGAGGCAAAAAGAGCCGCAACACAAAAACAAACGCTCTCCGCGCGCGGCTCGGAAGCGGAGACTATTCACTTTTCACGAGAAAGCATATCGTCTCCTCATTATAAAAGGCCCGTCTTCCTCCGCAATTGCAATTGCGCAAAACCGATGTGGGAACTTCGCGGTCCGAATTCGCGCAGATATCGGGCACGCGTGCGCCGCCAATTCTTGGAACAATGCTTCCGGCCCGGTGTACGCGTAGAGTTCGGAGGCCGGTCGGTCGGTGATTACTTATTTGCTCGGTGGCCGGTGAGAGAGGGCCTTTGAGGAACCGATGCCTCTTTGTCCTGCATGACTGTCGTATTGAGTGTAGGCGCGAAACAAAGAAGCCGGTCTTTTATTGCGAGGCTTTTAGAAGGCATCTGCGGAAGAAAGTTTATTGAATTTCGCGTGTATTGGGATTGATTAAATGGGAGGGTTATTTAATCAAGCTCTTTGCGGTGAAAAGTGAATTTTGACGCGGGATATCGGGGGAACAATGGATTTAGAAAGAATGGGATTGGGTTATAATTATTCTTTTTGAGGCGTAATGACTATTTTGGTCCGTTTAGTGTCATCAATATTTTCGACGTAATGTCGATGTCAAGTGCAATATTCATTTTTTAAAAAGGAGAAAGTAGAACAGAAAAAATAGAATCAAATTTAAAGTTTTTCAAAAAAAAACTATTGATCAAAAAGGGAAAACGCAGATTAATGATACGTTTTTCGTTAGAATACTCAAATAAAATGCCACGCTTGCAATTAATTTTTTACCAACTCAAATTATAACAAGAAGAACGTACATGTACTTTTTTCTTCAATAATAAGGCAAATTTTGCTTTCAAAGTGTGAGAACTAATACGATATATAATGGCCTTTTTAAAATCTCATCTTACAAAAACCATTTGAAATGAAATGAAGCTTATTAAACGCGTTAAAAAAATCAAATACAGGAGAAAGTCGCAACTATTAATAACACAAATGAGCTTTCGTTTTTCAAAAAGACACATCCGTGTGAACAGAAAAATCGGTTTGACGCTTGATCGAAACCCCGCACCTAAAATTCTCCATGAAAATCCGTTCAATCAAACCAAGAAAGTGAAGAGAATTTTCGAAAAAAAAAACAAAAACAAAAACAAATATCCATACACTCGGAAAAGGACGTTTTCACCGCGAACCGCTTTCCCGAAAAGCGGCGGCCAAGTTCACTTGTCGCACGACCGCAAGCCAGGAGAGTTCCGGCGCGCAATTACGCGGTGCGCGGTTTTTCGCGGGACTGTATATTGCGCAAAGTGCAATATAGTAGCCGCGGCGACTGATAATTGCCGCGCGTTTTGCGCGAAATTCGCGAATTGACGCCTCGAAGTGTCGGGGCAGAGAGAGAGAGAACAGAAGTATTGTTGTTAGGTGCTTGTGGTTCAAGGAGGCGGAATGTTGAAAGCAAAGAGCGGGTATGTGGCGTTTCATTGTTGTGGATTTGGAGACGGGACTGAAGGAAGTGGGTTGGAAAAGAGCTGCGTGCGTTTGCAGAAAGTTTTTTTCAGAAAAGTGGTTTCGACTCATGTTTTTGGGCAAAGAGTTTGAAAAAAAAAATATGCGAAACGAGTTAAAGGTTGAATTTTTATCGGGAAATTTAAAAGCAGCGTAACTAAATCACACAGCAGTGTATATTAATGGTAAGAAACTTTCGGATAAAAAACTAATTTGAAACGAAAAATTTTGCTTTCAATGTATTCACTTGTTTGCTACAAAATTTAAAATAATAAATATTTTCTTAAGTTATTTAGCACGAAGCAGAGAAAACGTGAAAATGATTTCAATTTCACTTTTTTTTTCATAAAGTCGAATTCATTTTCTCATAATACAAAAAAAAGTAATAGCTTCAAATCGTTACTCACATTCAAAATAAACACGTTTACTTTACCAAAATCTCATTTGAATCCCAAATTAAAACCCTAAACACGGCATTTACAATTGGTTCAGCTTAATTTACCAACTCATCAAACTCTATATAAAACTAACGAGTCCTCCGCGTGCGCTCATTACACCGTAACTATACCACGGCGCTCAATCGAATCACGAAGGGCCTCGGAGCCCCAGAAAGGCAGCAATCGAGCAGCTCTCGGCGCATTGTATATCAAAAGGCAGCGCGCGCGCGATCGCTCGCACACTCGCGGGTTGCGCCACCACGCAGGCCGGGCTGCACGGCGTGTGCTCTAACGAGCGGATTATGAGAGACGCGTCTCGCGGCCCGCGGTAAAAGGGGGAAAAAATAGGAGCGCACGTATATACGCGCGATACTACACGTATACTTATGGCTTCTAGACGCTTCCACTCGGCGAGAGGCGCGTTATGTCGCAACTCTCCGCGCGTCGAGGAAAAACGGGGGGCGGTTTTCGGTGATTGCGTGCCTGTATCCTTTTATCGGAGAGCTCTGTGTGTGTGTGAGAGAGAGAGAGAGAGAGAGAGAGACAGCCGCGGCTGTTGTTCTGCGACTACTTAATCACTCGCATTTGCCGGGGAGAGAGAACGGAGGAGATCGTTTTTCAGCGCGAATGAGAGTGTTTTAGAGAATGAATGCTGCGGATAAAGTTGTTAGAGAAATAAGGGGTTCGCTTGTTTAGCGGGCTCCGCATTCTTACGCCGGCTCACTTTTTGCTCTTATTATTGTTTTCATTTGCAATTTTCTTGCGCGTTACAAGAGGTAAATTTGAAATTTTTAAAATTAATTTAAGAAACGTACATATAATTAGTCAGTTTATTTATTTCTATATTTATTTATTTTATTAAATTACTTTTTAATTTTGGAATTTTTTGATTTTAGTCGCGTTTTTTAGGCTAAGAAAATTTTACTTTGATCGTGGAAATCCTCTTTTTTAAAAAAAAAGAAACTATAAATTAAGATAATTGTACCATAAAAAAATTTAGTTTTATAAGATGTTGCACCATGAAACTTTAATGAAAGAGTTTTGAATAAAACTGTCTACAAGTGATTTAGAGTTAAATAATCCACTTACTCTAGAAAAAAAAATAAAATTGAGATTCATTCGCCTGATGTATTAAATATTAAGCATTGTTTCTTATGCAATTTTGCCCAACGTCTGTGAATTTTGATATCTGACAGATCAAGCAGTTCTAATTTCAACTGTCAATTTTTGATGTACAAAGAACTCAATTACTTAAAGTAGTTATTTGGAGCTAATAATGGAAATTTGAGAAACTGTCAATCATCACTGTTTCTTTATTCATTATTTTTTATACATTTTTAATTAAAAATAAAAGACTTATCAATTTTAATTTAAAAATTCTAAAATTTATTCGATGCGGAAGAGCATAAAATACATATTGCCGCATTTTATTTTATCCCAAGCCATTCTTTTAAAATTTATTGTCATCTTTGTGATAAATTTGCATATACTTACGTAAACATAGAAAAATGAAAGTTTCAATAATTACACAAATTCGTCAAAAGATAAAAGGTTCATTTATAATAATTAATATAAATCATCGTGAAATTTTAAAAAAATCATAAATTTACCTATCAAATTTACAGTAAATTATGCAAAATTCAAAATAAGTTTGTAATAAATTCATTTAATTTTAGGAAATCGCGTCGAATGAAGATTTCATGTTTTCACACTTTGCAAAAAATAGTAGAGTCACCTAATTGATTGCTTTATAATGCACAATTACACACTGCATTAGGAAGTGCTCATAAATGCATCAGCTTTAATAGTATAATAATGCTCGAATATAAGAAAATACTTTAGCACTTTCATTATGTTATATTAGATTAGTTAGTGTGCAACCAAAATGTGCAATAAATAAACTTTTTTGGCAATAATTTTGACTTTCTCCAACATTGCAAAGTCTTCAGTTTCGAAAGAAAGCTTTAAGAACATTTCTTGTCAATCTTATCTCTTACTTAGCCAAGTAATATATGATGTCTTCCTGCATAAACACTTGTTAAAATGACAATGGTTATATCATGAAAAGTGATTTTTTTTTCCGTTCTGCCACTAATTCAAAGAGTTCGATGGATATTTTAGACGAAGAATAGGATAGGAGAAAGTCCGGCGCTTCCTTTTATGCGTCTGCGTACAGTTTTTGAAGTAGGAAACAGTTAAATGCATTGGATAAATGATGAAATTGCTTTTTATTCGATTAATTTTATTTATTAGTAATTAATGTAATCGAATAAAATGAGGAATGTAGTTTATGTAATGGTCTTTGATAACAAACAATAACAAATTATTACCTACTGTCACCAATGACCATTGCTTAATGTGAATTGTGACTATTTTTATGTAGACAAATGTTTAGATGAGATATTATTTTAGATTTATTAATAACCGAATGTGCGAAAGATTTTAAAATCTGAAAAAATATAATTTTTGTTTCCTATATCTTATTAATATTATAAAAAGATTGTTTATATATTTATTATTACAAAAAGATGTTGGGAAATCCCGAAAAACTTTATTTATAAAAAAATATTTGAAATATATAATTAATTCAACTTTATATTATATGATGGTATTATAATATCAAAATTTATAATAATATTTAATAATTTATTATATTGGATATCCCTATAATAATAATTTATAATATTGGATATCCCTCGTCGTCAACTTACCTGATGCCAGTAGGATATCCTTTGCCGATAGAGGTATTTTCTTGTATACCGGCTGAGAGTAACGAGAAAGGATTACTTCCTTTTTCCAAGAAGTAGGGTTTCAGAAAATGATTAAAGGACTAATTTTTTTGATAAAGGTATGTTATTTAATAATATATAAGGATCAACAACAATTTTTAGAGCTTCTAGACTTACATAAAACGAATGCTTATATAGGAAAACTATTTACAACAAATTTTAGAGTAATATAATATCTATATATAATAAAGCGATTAACAATTATTCATTTTATGTTTGTACATCGCAGCGTTGTTACACGATTAAACTTAAATTATAAAATTTGTTAAGCCTCTGAGTTAGTAACAATTTATAAAAAAAAAGCTAAAAGAGTTTTTATTTACAAGTTTGGAATATAGGGAAGCTTTTTCTCATTCACTCGCTTTATCAGCAACAATAATCATTCGTTAATCATCATTCGCTCAAACTTCCCTTGCTTTAAATTTAATAATAATAGATTTGATTACAATCTCACTGTATATACATTTCATAAAAAAAGCCGAACTTTTCCAATAATAATAAATAAATAATCCTCCTTCGACAACGTAATTTTAACAAAAGCATATTGTATCACTTTTGATTGGATCGTACTCCTCCGTGGAAACCATTTTTTGCGCAAACCTTCTTTTAGTAAAAAAAAAGAGTACACCTGACATTAAAAACTGTAAAAACGACTAGTAGAATTGAAAAATATTTCCACTAAAGAGTCTTAGTTCGAACTGACGCGAAGGGAGACCTTCCTTGCTAAACTGCATTATGCTATTTCTCATTCTTTAGTCGAAATTTCAATCCTCTAAAAAAACCCCCACATCTACCGCAAAACAACAAAAATTCGGAAGTTCACAGCAAGCTTCGAAATTCCAGCCTCCTCCCCTACGGCGCTTCCTAAAAAATAATGCCCCTCAGACTTTCGTGGTGGCGAGCAGCTTGATGTAGTGGGCCTTGTGCGTGATCTCGACCTCCTGCGCGGGCATGAAACACTGCGGCGGCGCGGACTCCTTCTTCGTCTTCCTCGCGAGGCTGCGCACCACGAGGAACGCTACGACGGAGAAGACGCAGAGGAGAACGGCGACGAGCAGCAGCAGCATCTCGTTGTACTGGCGGAAGGTCTGCACCTCGACGCATCTGGCTTTGCCGTCCCTGGACTTTTTCGGGCTCTTGCTCGCCGCGGCGGCCTCCTCCTCGTCCAAGCTCGCGCAGACGCGGTAACGGCCCGGCAGCAGGCCCGAGAGCGTCGTCGCGCCGGAACTGCAGTTCAGCCGCTTGCGGTGCACCTGGCCGGATTCCGCGGCGAAGACGTCCAGGTCGATCTCGCAGTCGGTCTGGGAGAGGCCGGACATCGCTACTTCCACCTGGTTCAATGATAAATCACTCATTAAGTATACTCCTACGTTGATTTAAAAAATTCGATCGTTTCTCGAGCCGCGCTTGTATACCTTCAAATATCCATCTCCCGACACGTTGACGTGCACAGTAGATATCTCGGGCTGGACGTACGGCAGCTTCTCCTCGGGGATCAGGTGCAGCGTCTCCTCGAGATCGATGATGTCGCTGCAGCCGAGACCGAGGGAGACCTCGTCGTAGCCGCTGGGCACCATCAGCACGACGCAGTACCGATACCTGTGCCCGGGCTGAAGTCTCAGGCTGGAGGGCAGACTGATGGGCAGGGAGCAGGGATCGCGCATCCGCCGCGAGTCGCAGTGGATCGCGCTCGAGGCGATCTGCACCTCCTTCTCCTCGATCGCCTCGTAGACGATGAGGGTGTCGCAGGTGTAGCGCTCCGTGCAGGGCTCGACGTGCCAGAGGAGGTCCACGCCCGTCGCCTCGTCGTAGTGGAATTCCTGGGGGAGGGAAGGAATTATCGTTGTGCGTATACATGGACTGCGCTTCGAAACAGCGAAGATATAAAGCCAGCTTACGTTGAGCGTCAGCTGAGCGGCGGCGAGCGGCAGCCTGGTCATGATCGGCGGGGTCGGATCTCCGCAGAGCAGACTGCCGGGCGACACCTGGGTGAGAATGCCGTTCTCCAGGGCGGGCGGAGTGGCGCAGACGGCCGAGGTCTTGTCCTCCTCGTCCAGGCTCGAGTTCGCCAGCCAGTTGGCGAATTCCAGGAGGGTGCAGTCGCAGTTGAGCGGGTTGTCGGCGAGCGAGAGGCTCTTGAGCTTGAGCTTCGAGGTGGGGAAGTCGCTGGTGACCATCGTTATGTCGTTGTCGTCCAGGCGAAGATCCTCGAGGCTGCGCAGCGGGATTATCAGGTCACCGTTCAGCGAGGGGAGGAAGTTGTGCGTCAGGTCGAGGCTCTTCAGCTTCTCCAAGTGGGCCAGGGACGAGCTGGAGACTGCTACGATTACGTTGTAGGCTAAGTCCAGGTGCGTTAGGGTCGATAGGTACTTGAAGGCGTGATCCTCCAGAACGTCGATCTGCAACGGATTTTCGAATTAATTAGTTTTGGAATTGTTTTTTTGTATTTGTGTATTTTTAAATCAATAAGAAATTCATTATTTAATACAATTTGTAAGTTAGTTGCAAAATATTTTGCTGAAATACTAAATAAACTATTTCAATATATCCTTTTGGCTCACCATTACTTATACAATCCCAAATTCCTAACAAATCTCTTTTGACCTCAAGTTAGTGTTTAAGATTCAAAAATCAATCCTTAAAAAAAAAGAAAAATCAAAACTCTCGACCGCAACGACCTTTCATCCCATCACGTACCTGGTTATGACTCAGGCAGAGCGACGAGAGGTTCTTCAATCCCGCGAGGGCGCCTTGCGAGACATTTTTAATCTCGTTGTCGGCGACGCTGAGGTACCTCAGGCGCGGCATCGCGGGCAGCAGACTCGGTCCCAGCGGCCCGGTCAGCAGATTCGCCGACAGGTCGAGCTCCTCGAGGCTGCGCAGTCCCCGAAGCGCCGACAGCGCGGCGACGCTCAGCCGGTTGCCGCGCATCTTCAGGGAGCGCAGGGAGGGAAGCCAGGCGAACGCCTGCGGCGAGAGCTGCGAGAGAAGATTGTCCGAGAGGTCCAGGTAGGTGACGTTCGTCAGGCCCTGGAAAAAAATTCAGCGGGTTGCCGCCGCGGTGAATACGAGCGCGGAGAGTCGACGTTTTTGAGGACGGCGATGTCTGTGGTTTTACGGCATTTGAATGCAGGACGCGGGAGAACAAGAGAATCGCATTAAGCGGCGGAACGTTTTCAATTTTGACGAGGTAAGAGCGGGCGTCTATTTTTGAATTTAATTTATATTCTGGGATCAAGCTTTAAAAGCCGACTTGCGAAAAAATTGTTTAGACTATAGGTTCGATTTATTTTTTTTTTTAACGTTATATAAAAATACAAAAATTATGGTAATATCGAAATATCACTGTAATTCCCGCGATTACATTAAGACTGTTCGAAAAGTTTCTCAAAGCATTATACGTAGAAAATAAAGAAATTGAATAAATTAGTCTGGCTTATTTTCCGATTTCAATTTATTAGCCTCTACTATATGCACGTGACAGGTGTCATTTATTTTCATTAGCTGAAACAGATTGATGAATCACTTAATAAATCTCAGAAGCTCGTAAATTTAAAGCGAATTTGGAGCTGCCGCTACTGGTTTCTAAAACCCATAAAATTAATACCATCAAACTTTTCACCTCGCGCCCATAAAATCTTTCGAGATTTTCATTGCCTCTCACATCAAAATCAACTGCCTCTTTCGTAACCCGTTCGGGAAAACGTTAAAATTTCAATGCTTTCTTAATTTAGAGTGAACGGAATTAATTGAATAACATTGAAAAATAAAGCTTTAAAGCCACTTTTAAACGAAGAGAAAATCAATAATTTCTATATTTCTAAAAAGCAACATTTTCTATCTACAGATTAATAATGGTTTCTTATTAAATAACATTAACTCTCAATTCATACTCAACTCGACTTTTCTCCGTCTCCCTATTAATTAACGCAAAAAACTTTCTCCCGCAAAAGTACTCTCCTCGCTTCCATTACTCCCACAAACAAGGCCCACTAGAATCACGAGCAAAAAAAAAAAAAAACCTACCTGAAACGAGTTCGCCTCGAGGGTCTTCAGCTTGTTATGCGACAAATCCAGCCTCTCCAGCCCGACCAACTTGGCGAGAGCGACCGTCGGCACGGCCTCCAACAGATTGTTGGGCAGCCCGAGCGCCTGGAGCGGCCTGGCCAGGGCGGTGAAGGCGGCCTCGTGGACGCGTCTCAGCTCGCCGGTGGACACCACCAGGCCGTGGAGCGCCACGTCCTCCAGGAAGTTGGCCGGCAGCGTCGAGATGCCGAGGACCGTCATGTCCAGCAGGGATATCATGCCCGGCCGGCTGTGCCGCAGGTGCCGGCTTATTGTCTGCGAGCAGAAGGGAAGCGTCGGGCATTGTTTTTCAGGATGCGCCGTGAATAATGAGGGTGGGGCCCCGCATTCCTCGAGTTGGGTTTTTTTTTTTTTTTTTTTTCTTTTTAAGGCTTTTGTTCGAGGCAAATAAGAGAGCTGCGATGATTTCATGCGCTGTATAAGGAAATATTTTTATCGAAGCTGAATGGGTTTCCTACTTGTAAATAAAGGCGAGCGAACGAAAAGTGTTCGTTGGTGTTAACGTGGTTTCATTTTTCAAATGAAATAAAAATCTGTTTGTAGGTGTTGCATGCTGCTGTTAAAATGGAAAATGAATGCAAACGATATTCCGAAATGTATTAAATAAGGTTTGTGTTGACTTGTATCATTCTACTTGGATGAATTATTATAACATTTTAACTGAATGTCTTAATAATTACAATGAAGTGAAAGCAGTCAACAGGTTTTCAATTATACGACTTTTTAAATTATTATTTCTAGTTCAAAAGCGTATGAATAAAGTGCAAGTTTTATATAAGCGCTGTATGTAAATAACAGTTGCGGAATAATAAATAGGATTCAGAATATAGAAGGAAACATAAATAATAGCGTTTGTATTATTATACGATAATTCGATGAAAATTTATGCGTTGCAATATGAATTTTCAAAAATCGTTTATTAATAGAAATAGATCGAATACATTACAAACAATTTGTATTCCAACGCCAAATAGGTGACATTTAATCCGCACCAAATTCTCGTATCATATTATTAAAAAATTGATCGCGATTCCAAAAGTTTGAAATAAGATTCTACAAACCCTATCATTTATAACTTGCAAAGTAGCTAAAGCTTTAGTTATAAAATAAAATGCTTGCTTCTCTTGAAAAAAAAAACGTCTTTTAATTTAAATTTCTCAATTTCTTCTTAAAAAAAAGAACGGCAACGATCCTCACCTGCAGCGCAGTCCTGTCCCCGGTGCATCTGAGCGTGTGGGGAAAGTCGCAGGAGCACTCGATCCCGGGTCCGGTGATGTTGGGACACTCCCAGACGTCGTTGACGCTTTTAGGCGTCGCTCCCGCGGCATCGGCGGCGGCCGTCTCGTTTCCACTCGCCGCTGCGTCGTCGTCGTCGTCCTCGTCGTCGACTCTCTCGCGCCGCGACAAAGGAGTCGCCGCCGTCGCCGCGGCGGTCAGCGTCGACGTCGCGTTCTCCGAAGCGATTGCCGATGCCGGCCGCGTCCTCGTCGCTGTGGAATTATTTATCGTGGCGCCCGCGGAAGACGCCGCGATTATCATCGCCACGACGAGGAGGCTTCGATACGTATCCGGCATTCTGAAAAAAAATAAAACAACGGGCCTCCGTTATACTTGGAGAGTTTAAAACGGTCTTTGATGGAAGACTAAATTTAATTACGAACTAACAATCTAGAAATTGTGAACTAAATAAATTTATTTTTATTATCAGATTTTATTATAAATTTATAAATTGCTTCGAACTTGATATAAAGATGAAAAACAAAAAACAAAAAAAAAAATGCTTCGAAGCAAGTAGTATCGCGGTTTTCGTTCGATTCGCAACTCAGTTCACCCAACGACACCAAGCAGCATGTAACTCACCAAACCTAACCAACACCCTAACCAACCCAAACCCCCCCAATTCGGATCAAAATTTCAAGCCAACCCATCTCGACTAAAAAATTTTTCAAATAACAAACCCGCCAAATGGCCCACGCCACCTTCGCCAAGCTATGGCTCGAGGCTCAGCGGGACCTCGAGGAGGTGATCGAGCTCGACCGCACGAAGCTCCTAACAGGCGGCCCGAGGGAACGAGCGGAGGGAGCTAAAATCAGTCTGGAGGTCTATTACCGGTTGAGTAACCGTCCGCGATGCGTAATCCGCACTGTCCGAAACCTAATACATCCCCGGTGATACTCAATGTCGCGCGCAGATACCGGAGAATCGTGAAGAACCTCACCGACTGCCACGACCAGATCGTCCAACCGCAGATCCGCGAGGTAATCGGAAAAATGCTCGACTACGCGATAGTCAGGATGCTCGAGTGCAGGAGGGAGGTCGTCGAGACGACTTACACCGAGAATCCGTGAGTGATGAGTTAACGCTTCGAGGCCTGCGGGTTATTATCGGGTTATTGGGTTACCGGGGCTTACAGGGTTTCGATCGCGTGTCGCCTTTGGCAATCGTTGCAGTTAAACTGTAACGCGACGATTGCGTCAGGGGTATTGGATTTGTGGAGTATATATAGTTCTTAGAGTTTGGTTAGAATTTTTTTTTTTTTCCATTTCGAAGAAGACATCGGCTTCGATTACGGCTCTATCTGAAACCATGCTCTTATACGTATAACATCGCCAATCATTTAAAACAAAGGAAAACACACTCCAGGGAAATCTAAAAATCCGAAACTCAAAACGCCCCATACAACAGGTGGCCGCTGGATTTCGCGCTCGACCGTAAAGAGACCCCGGACGAGCTGCACCTGACCACGCCGCTGTACGACAGCGGAGCCAGGCTGATCCAGATAGAGGAGCGCCGGGCGATCATCGACGAGCACATAAGGAAGATAGAGAGAGAGCAGGGTGGGTATACGGACTCGTTGCGGCGGCCCGATTGCGCTCGCGATCATTGCGGTTGGGCTTCGCGCCTACGTTTTTTTTTTTTTTGATTATGCATCTGGGTGGACGCGTCGGTTTGGCGCGACGCGATGTGTTATTGAGATTGTTTGGCAAGTGGTTGTTGATATTTTTTTACTGGATGATAAAGGGGTAGAGATGCTTTTCAAATTTTGTTTAAATATTGTATGTAGAGCTAAATTCTTATGGTCAAAATAATATTGAAGTGTTTGGATTTTTTCATTATATTTTATAACAAATTGTGCATTTAATAATGACTATAACGGAATAATATAGAAAATATAAAATAAACTAGAAATTCGACAATTTTCTAACTAAGCGCTACTACTTTTATGAATTTACGACAAAAAGCATTATTCTGATACAACTGTATATTAAAAATATTCGATTTACGTAACTAACTCCAAGGTCGCTATATTACATTACCTTAATAAATACGTCGTTCGATTTCAGCCAAACATCGATTACGCGCGCACTCATTCAATTTCCTATCGCGACTTTCGTCATCGAGCCACCGAAAAACCGAATAATCGATTTTTCCTCTCCCGCCTCAATTTTCCAGCCGAACGAGCGGACGCCATCGCTAACCAGAGCGACTCCGAGGTGACGACGCTCTCCTCGTTCTCGAGCGACGAGGGCGAACGCTCGAAGAAGCTGGTGCTGCCGCGCGCCTCGATCCTCGAGGAGGAGTCCTCGGAGGTCTCGGAGACGTCCCTCGAGCGGGTGGAGCGGCTGGCCCGCGAGGCCGAGATCCAGGCGTTCATCGACGCCATCGTGCGCATACAGAGCCACGAGAGAGCCAGGATCGGAAGGCGCTTAGCCTTATTTGGTAACGACGCAAGATTTCTGCGACTTTCGGCGAGCGTCTCGGCTCTGCCGGCTTTTTAAGAGATGGAATGCTTTTTTTTTGGAGGGAGGGGGGGGGGAAGTTTCGAGGTTTACGCGAAGGGAGAGATCGTTGGGTATTCGGATGGTTTCTAGATGCTTTTGAGATGGATTTGAAGGTGGAAATCGTTTGGGAGAAATCGCTACATATCTAATTGCACTTTAATTAATCTCGCTGTATTGAACCGGTAGATCGTTAATAAAAAATTGTTCTTGAAGGATGGCTCGATCTCTCATCAAAATCTTAGTCTAGTGTCAAAAACTAATATAACCACTATTGCCTAGTGAGGCCACCACAGACTGTCAAAACCAAAAAATTTACCAAACAGTTTTGACAGTCTATGATGATGGCTTTACTAGACAGTATGGTAATTTTAACAAGATTATTTGTAATTTTTACTATATTTCTTTTCTCAGTGCAATAAAGATCGATAAGAAAAAGGCCCGAAACGTCTTTCTTCCAATAAAAAAAAAAAAAAATAAGCTAAAATATTTATCTCCGCTCTTCGCCATCCTTGAAAACCAACCAGATTTCTCTATTTCCGCCCGCTCAATCTCTCGAATCAAATCTTCGTCTTTATTCATGAACGATCCTCCGCGCGAGAACCTCACGAAATCCAGGCCGATTCGAGGCGTGAATGAAAGAAGCGTCGCACAAAACAAACAAGACAAAAAAAAAAAAAAGAAGGAACTCCAATCGAGAGAAGAAAAAAAAAAAAGAATCGGCCGAGCGAGCGGTGGGAGCTCGCTAGGTGACCGTTAGCTGCGTGGGTGCCACTTCGAAACCGGATCTGCCTCTCTCGCCGAATGCCTCCGAGCGGTGAAAAATTACGACGGGGACTTCCGGCGCTCGATTCGGGAAAATTCACGCTTTCTTTCGCGCGAGATTTTCTTCGGGCCGCGGGCAGGATTTATTGGACGAGAAACGAGCGGCGCGATTTGCATATTATGTAAAGTAGCCCGCGCGCGCGCGTGTGTGGGTCTGGCTCGGTTGGAAATCGGTTTCGCAATATTGTCGGAGTGAATGATTGTAGAATGTTTAATTAATTGGAGGTTTTTTGTAAGTTTGCTTTGGGACGAAATTTATTGGACTCGGTCTTTTAGTAACGCGTCTGGGTTGATCGACGTGCAGGTGACGCGATTGTGAAAATGTACAAAGCGTAAGAAAGGAATATTTAATTACAGCTTGGACGGGATAATTTGAGAGAACGCGATACATTAAAAGCTTGTAAATTCTTTCTGTTTATATCAATTCGCTGCGTGATTCAAGTAAACCAATTACTCTTAGCCGAGAAAAGGAGAAATCAAAGAGAATCGACTTTCAAGTCGAAAGCCGAACTGGAGAGACTTAAGCAAATTCAAAACAAAGCCGCCGTCGTCATTCAAAAAACCTGGCGGGGAGTGCTCGGCAGACGTGCGTTCAATAAAAAGCTGGCCGATTTTGAAGAGGTGATAGGTATGACGATACCTTACTGGAAATCCAACAAGCTGGAAAAGCGCTCGCAGGAGCTAGACTTCGAGACGGTCGACGCGCATCCGCGGGCTATTTTACGCCTCCAGGAAGCTATAAAAGAGGAAAAAGAGAAGGCTAGTTTCCTAAATCACTTTATTTTTAGATTTAAATTACACACATCATTGTGAAACTATAAGATGTTTTCATTTTATCCATGAATGAATAAAACAAAAAACAGTCAATTCTCGCGCTTCGACAAACAGATCTGGGACAAACGCGGCCCACCCCTAATCGAGGAGATCCGCGACGACGTATTCCAATGGATGATGGAGTGGTACGAGGAGGTGGGCGTCATCGACTGGATACCACCGGCCAAAGTCGGCGGTTCCGCCCTGATCGTCACCGGCCAAGTCCGCACGCCGCAGGAGATGTTCGACCAAGCGGCCGAGGTCCCGGCGCCACCGGCGAAAAAGGAAGAGGACGCGGAAGAGAAAGAACCCGCCGCCATCGACGAGGAGCCCAAGTGGGAGCCGCGCGAATCGGTGGCGATGCCGCTGCTGCTGGACATCCAAAGGATCTTCGAGGAGCAATGGAGCTTCAGGGCCGATCAGATAATCGGCTGCGGCAACGACCTGATCATCGAGATGATTCAGGAGGATCTGTACGCGAAACTGCAGAAGGAGATGAGGGCGAAGGCCGACGAGTCGTTGAGACGAGTGCAGCATAAACTTAATAATGCCCTGCTGACGGACAACGTTGAAGAGGAAGACTTCAGCATCCCCACTCCGGAAGTTTTTACTGGTAAAGGAGAGAGTTGGAAGTTGCTATCTTCGCCAATTGCTTAACGTTACGATAGTCGACTACATTATTGTATTTTCACAAAATTCCATTCGAATCACTAAAGGATCTCGAGTGAAAAATCTAAAACACCCTCGCTCCCTCCTCAGAGCTGATGAAAAAAGCGCAACCGCCGAAGAAGATAATCGAGCTGTCGGTGAAGACTCCCATCGAGGAGCTCCTCGGGCAGCTGACCCGCTGGCAGGTACTCGAGGAGATACCGGAGAGCAAACTGTACGACTTCCCGGGGGTGCGCAGCAACCCGCTCGGCAGGCCCCTGGAGATCCGCGTGGGCGACCTGCTGCAGACCGTAATCGACTACTGCATCCTGCCCGTCGCCTCCAAGGTGGCGAACGAGATCGGACCGTATTACAAGAGCATAGCCATCTGCGGGCCGCCGAACGCCGGGCAGCACTATCTCGCTTACGCGGTTTGCTCGGAAATGAAGGTGAGGATGCGGATGAGATAAGAGGCTCTTCGCAGAGGGAATACTTTTCGGGACGGTGCACAGTTTAAAGGGTTTTGCGAGGAAAATTTATAAATATTTATCGGAGTTCTGCTCGGGCGAGTTCGATTCGAATGGTGCGATTGAAAAGAGAAAAGAGCATGACAGATGGGTTTTTCTCTAGTCACTGCGCGAGACGCGCTTGTATATATGCGACGTCGAAGAGAATGGGATGCACCTGGATACTTTTTTTTTTGTAGGACTTTGATTTGAATTGCTAACGCGCGGTGTAGAAACGCTAATGTGAATATGCAGTGTTCCTCGTCAACAATGAAGAAATTAAGGTAATAACGGGGACGCCAGCCCCTTTTAGATTTAAAATGCGGTTCAAACGTTTGTAAATTATAAGTAGAAATTGTTTTATTTTCTTATAACTGTATAAATCTTCTGAAATTTAATATTTAACAAGCATTAAAACTACGCAAAGTTGTTACTTCGTAATTCACAGCCTCAAAGCCCAAAATAACAACAAAATCAAGCTCCAGCCCCATAAATTTTCCCACCCACTAAACGCACATAGAACAATCGATCGGTAAATCGACCCCCTCTGATTTCGACGGTCGACAGGCGATGGTGTTCAATCTAACGCCGGAGAAGCACGTGGGCCGTTTCCTGGCGAAGAAGCAGCAGGACAGCCTGGTGAGGGCGATTCTCAAGGTGGCGAAGCACTACGCGCCGTCGGTCGTCCTGGTCGAGAGCGAGATAGCCTGGCTGCAGAACGTCCCGATCGAGCTGAGGGTAACGAAGCCCAAGAGATTCCTGACGATTTACAAGAGAATACGCAGGGGAATCACTCCCGGCGATCAGGTCTCTCTCTCTCTCTCTCTCCTTTCTTTGCTGAAGCGCGCTTTTCTAAAACTGCGGCTTTTTGCGATTCTGATTGTCGCCGAGTCGGTCGCTCGAGCGACTTACTTCTTCTCATTTTATCACGCTAATTTTAATCAATGAAACGTTACTTAATTGTTATTAATCTTAGCGTCTCCAATCTCTATATAATATTCAAAACAACCTACGTATTCAAAGTATACATAAACAGCTGTAAATTTGCACTTGAATCGCGAATATTTCCACTTTAACACAAAGGCAAATTGAATCTTCATTCTCCCCATGACGGCTCTTTCAATGAATTAAAAGCGAATAATCCCGCGTATCAGCGCGCATCTTTGTCCCCAAACTCTTCCCTCCCGTCGCACGCATCACGCACGCGGCACGAATCACGAAAAAACGTGCGTCGAACGCGAAAGCAGCCCCCGTCCACGCGCATCACGCACACGCGCGCAGCTCCTAACGGCGATCGGGAACTCTCCGGCGCAAAAAACAAGACTCATTATTCGCCGGTCGCGCACCGCACAGGTTCTCTTTCTCACGGCGTCCGAGGAGCCGTACAAGGCGTCCCGCCAGTTCATCCGCTTCCACGACAAGATCATCGTCGTCCCCTTCACGGACCACCTGTCGATGTACGCCGCCTCGAAGAGGCAGCTGATGCGACACCAGATGATCGACCGTCACTTCGACTGCACGGCCCTGGCGAGGTCGACGACGCCGATGAGGCTGCCGTTGGGCCTGGCGCAGGACGTCGTCGCCAGGGCCTCGGGCATCGCCAGGCGGATGACCTTCCTCAGGAAGAAGCTCGAGGTCAGCGAGATCTTCGAGCGGATGCTCGAGGTCGAGAAGCCGGAGGAGGCGGTGTTCGACAAGTGGTGGGGACGACTCAAGCTCGAGAAGAAGAGGAGGGCCGAGGAACGAGCGGTCATGGAGGAGGAGAGGCTCGAGAAGGAGAGGCTCGCGAAGGAGGCGGCGGGCAAATGAGTGAGACTTTCAGCTGTTTTCCGAGGATTCGTTGGCTTTTTTTTTCGAAAACGGCCGGCGATTTCTGCCAGGTCGAGTTTGTTATTGGCTGAAATTCGAATCGGTCGATTTTCTATCGTCGGGAACACAAAACTTAATTTTGAAAATCTTACTAGTCAAAAAAAGCTTGTCACATCGTGTAGTCTTTTCAACAGATTCTTAAAAGTAATCTGCAGAGCCTTATGATTTTCGCACGAGACTACTGCTTAAATTAATTAAATCGATAATAATAAAGTAGAACGAAAGGAGGTAAGACTAATACGGCAAACTTTGTCGCACGATCGGTCCGGGTGACTGATGTCAATCAATCGAGAACAGTTACTTCCGGTTTGCAAGTGACAAGAACTCGTACTGAAAGGACGGGATTGATCAATATGGAGTATCGACTTTCTTGCGAGCTTTAAAAAGTAAAATAAGTAAAATCGAAGTCGGCGGAGGACATTTTAAAAGTTGCATTCGGGCACAAAAAGGCCTCGTAGATTTTTAAGAGAAAATTATAAGGCTCCTTTAAGAAATGGTGTTTTCTCAAGACTCTTTTGAAATTTGAATTTCATATGTGAAAAACAGGTTCTCGATAATTAAGCAGTGCATCCTTTTATGGGCAAAGATCGCACTAATTACACACAACTTCTTTCCTCGAAGCTTTTGAACTTTTTAATTTTACACAAGGCTTTGCAACACTTTGACTTAAACTATTGCCGTCTCTTTTACTTTGCAGAATGATAAATCGACAGAAGATCTTCGACGCATCGAAAAAACGTAACCCAAGCGAAGAAACAATCGATGTGGATCAAATCGAAGATTGTACAATTATGTAAATAAGATAAGTAAAAACCGCAAAAAAAATCCGCAAAAGCTTAGAAAAAAATCCTAAAAAAAAAAAATTGTAAATACCGCATCGCAACCTCTGTAACATTAAAGTGCGCCAAAACTTTTCAAATTTTCGAATTCTCTTCATTTCTCAAAACCCTCGCTCCCGAACGAAGCCATCAAACCAGAACGGAAACGCGCAAGATCCTCCCTCGCAAAAAAAGCCTGCCCCTCTCCCTCCTGCACTCGCACGCAGCCGGGATCCCCGAGCGCTCGTACGAATCGGTCCACCCGCGATTTCGACAGCGAAACCGGTCGCTCTCGGCCGACGTTCCTTTTTTTTTTAATTACAAAAGCCAGCGAGAGCCGCGCTGAATTTTCGTGGAAAGATCGGCGCGCGTAATTTCATGCAAATGCAGGCTCTCTCTCTCTCTCGTCGGTTTATGAGGCCCGGCGGATCTTGTGAATGCAGGCGGCCCATTCAAGCCCCCGTCGGCCCACGTGCTTCCACGTCGGGGCTCTCCTTTCGCTCGACTATATAAGCGGGAGAGCTCCTCCTACTACTCCGCGCCTGCTCTCCTTCGACTTCAGACTCGCGGAGGAGACTTCGTTTTTCGTTTTTTGCTGTCTTTTTTTTTTTTCTGCTGGCTGGACGAGTTCGGGAGGATTCTAGTCATCAGTTGCGGAGGGGTTTGGGATTGGATTAGGGGTTCGATCGAAGGCTACCGTTTTGTGCTTTTCCAGGATTCTGCGGCTGCGAGGCGAAATTATATCGACGTCTTCGTTTTACGGATTTTAATGACTTCATCGAAGAAATTATTCAAGTTTAGCGTGTATCTTTTTATCACTATGCAATAGTTCAAGAAATGTTGGATAGAGACTCTAGTCAATTCTTCCTATTCGGCTAAAAGTTAGATACCTGAAGACGTATTTAAAATCTAAAAAGAAAGTTGTACTGAAATAAGCAAACAAATTTCCACTTGAAATTGGCCAATGTAACAGTATAATTAACATAATTTCTGGTTTCAATTCAGCAAATCACCCAATTAAAATGATTTTTCTTTAAATTCACAAAAGTAAACTAAAAAAAAACACCTTAATCTTTGCATTTCCGTATTTCTTGACGCACGAAAGGAGCTTCGGCGCCCAATCCAGCTCCGACTCAAACGTCAAAGAAAGCCAGGCCCAGCCGTCTGCACCAAAACCACAGATCAAGCACAGAATGCCACATATAAATCTCGACATCTACTCGAAACCCGCGCACGTGAACCGATAAAAATGAGGCTCGCAGGCAGGCCGCGCGACGTGACAAAACCACCACTCGAAAGCGAATCTGCGCACACTCGCTCACTGAATACGCACCTGAGGCTGCTCTCGGCGGGGGTCGGCCTCCAGGAGTAGAGCTTCACGTGCCGGGACGGCGGCGCATCTCGGAGCAGCAGCAGCAGCAGCGGCGGCAGGGGCAGTCAGGCAGGCAGGCAGACGGACGGACGGGCAGGCAGGCAGGCAGGCAGGCAGGTGTGCGGCGTCGGCGCGCGCTCGAGGTTCTGAGCGGCGCGCGCGAGGAGGGGACCCGAGCCGCGGCTCCTTCTCTCTCCGCTTCCACATAGCATAGCCTTCTATGGCACGCGGAGCCGCCGCGGCCCTACGCCCACCTCCGACCGAGGTGGGAGGCCAGGCAGGGGACGCGGAGCTCGACGGGCCCGGGGACTCGGGGCTCCGAACGCGATACGGCCCTGTACGGGCTCTTTCGTACGGGGATGGATAGTCGGGTTTTGAGAGTCGCGGGGAGGTAGGCTTTGGGATCAGCGAGAAGGAGGGTTTGGAAATTGAATAGTTTATAATTTTTGGATTTATTTTCTGTTGGAATATTTAGATATTTCGGGAAGTATTGTATAGGATTTCATTTTAGCAGATGATTTATATAGATTTTGGAAAATTTTCTGAATTTTATATTTTCAGATAGGCTTAAAAATAGAATAAGTTGCAAGTATCAATATTATTTCCTGCTTTAACGGTAAGGACATCCTCCTCTCGTGGGATCTTTTCTCACTCCTCCTGGGAATCCAATTTTATTTACCAATTTTACGTTCCAAGATAAGCGCAAATAAAATATTATTTGATTTTTGCTCGTACGACATTATTAAATAAGATATCGGTCTCTAATGGCGTAAAATGAAAATATCGTGTTTACGTTGTATAAAGCGAATAAAAATGCAGGTGTGACTGGTTTACACTTGTTAAGCACATGATTTTATGTAATCCAGTCCTGAGCCTCTCTCAGTTATGTTACTAATAAAACACATCAAAAAATTCCGTGTCGCAGGACCATTAATTATTTATAATTAGGAAAGTTGGGTACGTCTTGCCTAGTTTTAACATTTACTACTTATTTAAGATACCCGTTCTACTCAAATTCCAATATCTAGCAAAAGATTTATTTACTGACTTTCTTATATGTCATAATGTTAATTTATCTACTTAAAAATAAAACTCGATTAAAGACCTGAACTAATTAACGAAAATTTATTTATAAACAAGCGCAATATTCGTCTACAAAAAAATAATATCACACATCAGAATCAAGAAGATATCGAAGTCCATCGCAAAACCCCCCAATAACGTCCAATCGTTATCGGCCAACCGTGATCCAATCGCAAAATCAGTAATTTTTCAAGAACCCAATCCCTTCCTCTCCCAGGGTCGCAAGCCCTCCTCGTATACCCAAACGATATATTCCTCGATCAGCCGCTCGTATACAGAAAATCAAAAGAAAACGAAGCAGCAGCAGCCGCCTTGCAGTTTATATCCAGCGCGGCGCGGTCTTGCGTCGGGATCTCGAGAGAGAACAAGTTTGCTCTCGGCGGCGCATACGTGGGGGCCCCGTTGGGAAATCGGCGAGCTCAAAAATGCCGGAGAGACGCCCACCGTGGAGCTAATGTAGTCCGCGCACCGAGGCAGAAAGTCCTCCCGGCGGCGAGCGCGCGGAGGAGTGTGGGACTCTCCTCGCGACGAAGGGCCCCGCCGCCGCCGCCACACGCGAGCCCGAGAGAGCAGCGTGGGCGCGTGTGGGATTGCGACAGGAGGCCCGCGGAGGAGCGACGCGCGCTTTGGGGACAGGATGCCTTTGATCTCTTGCGGAAGATACGTTGGGATTGGAATAATGGGTCGGCCGGGCCGCTCAAAAAAGATGGGCAGCTTTATAGCTGTCTCTTACTTCTCGTTTCTTCTGGTAGAAATGGAGGTGGGGATATTTTTATTGAAAGATTTGTGTTTGATTAATTGTCGAGTATTTGCAAATTAGTTTGAAGGATGATAATTTAGTCCAAGATAAATTTTGTATAGCGCGAGTACACCTGTTTTATTATCTGGGAATAGATCGACTTTCAATATATAAGCTTTAACGCGTTATACAATAGCCGTATTATAAAAGTGTTTCCCGAATTACTAATGATAAAAATCTAAATCAATTAAGTCTCAATAACAATCTGACTTATGATTAATTTATTATGTTAAAAGTGAAAATGCCAATGATATATTTATGAAATGCACGCCTTTTTGAATATTAAAATAGATCTGGAATACAATTAATTTTGAAGAATTATTTGCGGAATGAAATCAGTAGATAAAATGTAAATATTCAAATCAGTCAGACTACGAGTCAGACGCATCTGCAGCGCCGTCTGCTAATCACGTGGATCCGGTAGTACAGACGCTTGTTTCCTCGAGAATTATAACCTAAAGACTGTTTTCGTCTAGTTTAGAAGCAATGTAAATAAAGTTTTTAATAAAAAATTATAAATTCACGCACAATACTGTAAATAGTTTATCACAAATCTAAAAATGAGTTGTTATGAGTGTTTGAACCGTTTTTAGTGGATTACTTGTTTTTTTGTACAGATTCTACAGTGTCGATTGTTACTTATTTTTAAGAATAAATACTCGTCGTCGTTTTTGTAAATACAAATTGTAAAAATCAAGATGACTATTATAGAATATGTACAAACTTTGTCTGAAAATCCCTATTTTGGAGCAGGGTTTGGATTGTTTGGTCTTGGCGCTGGAGCAGCATTATTAAGAAAAGGTGGACAAGGTGCTATGATATTTTTTAGGTAAGCAGAAATAAATTATTTGATAAATATTATTTTAAAATATAATTTTATATTGTGCTCTAGACGGCATTATATGATAACATTAGAAGTGCCATGCAGAGATAAAAGTTATGACTGGCTTTTAAAGTGGATTACATATAAAGGTGCAAAGAAAACACAACATCTTGCAGTAGCAACAAGTTTTGAACAGACTGATACAGGATATGTTTCTACTAGATATGAATTCATCCCAAGTATTGGTACACACTTTTTTAGGTCTGTTAGACTTTTTAACAGATTTATTATGTCTTAAAAGTTACTTATAATAGTATTATATAATACTACTAAAAATAAAATATTGGTTTTAACTAAATTATATTTAAAAACGTGTTTTATTGTTTAAGGTATGGAAATAATTGGATAAAAGTTGAAAGAACAAGAGAACAACAAATGCATGATGTAAATTTAGGAATGCCATTTGAGTCAGTTCACCTCACAGCTTTTGGGAAGGATAGAGGGATCTATTTTAAAATTTTAGAAGAAGGTAATTATTATTTAACACAAACAATAGTTTAATATTTAAAGTTATATTTTATTTCTATAGCTCGACAAATGGCACTGGCTGAACATTTAGGGAAAACAATTATGTATGTAGCAATGGGACATGAATGGAGACAATTTGGGCATCCAAAGAAACAAAGGCCACTTAATAGTGTCATTTTAGATGTTGGTGTTGCTGACAGGATAGTAAATGATTGCCAAGAATTCATCGACAATGTTTCATGGTATAGTGATAGAGGAATTCCATACAGAAGAGGCTATTTACTTCATGGACCTCCTGGTTGTGGAAAATCTTCCTTTATCACTGCCTTAGCAGGTCACTTAAATCGTGGCATCTGTGTATTAAATTTATCAGATAGACTATTATCAGACGATAGACTGAATCACTTACTTGCTATTGCTCCACAACAAACTATCATTTTACTTGAAGATATTGATGCTGTGTTTGTAAGTAGGGAGGAGACAAAAGAAGTAAAAGCAGCATTTCAAGGTTTAAACAGTGTTACACTCAGTGGTTTGTTGAATGCTTTGGATGGAGTTGCTTCATCCGAAGGAAGGATTTTGTTCATGACCACTAATTATTTAGAAAGGCTGGATCCTGCACTAATTAGACCTGGAAGAGTGGATTATAAAGAATACATTGGTAAGTTTAGTGATCACTAATTTTTACAATTTTTAAACTTTTTTTTACTAATGAAATGCATTCTTGAATAGGTTGGTGTACTGCAACACAACTTGAACAAATGTTTCTTAGATTTTATCAATGTGAAGATAAAGATAGTGATTCATTAGCAAAGCAATTTGCTCTACGTGTTTTATCATATGAAAAATGTGTAAGCCCTGCTCAAATCCAGGGATTCTTCATGTTTTATAAAAATGAGCCAAAAGCGGTTATAGAAAATATTTGCAGAATTTGGGAACTAACGTAAAATATAATAAAAACGATAGATACTTTTTAAAAAAGCAAGATATTTATTTTTTTAAGTATGTATAGTAAAAAAAATTTACAATCACATATTTCGTCTTATAGTAAGAAATTGCTTACTATTATTAAAGCTATAAATCCAGATATTAAAGATTTATTCTTTAATTTTTGATAAAAGAGATATTTACAATCAAAGTTAATATAACTGTACAGATTCAAAATTTAATATTAAGACTATGACCAGAAAAATAGTTTTCATTGAAATAAAACCTTTACAATAAACTTGGGCGAAGTTTTTGATCATAAATATTTTTCTTATTATTCATTAATTTAAAAAAAGATTTTTTTTACAAGTGTAAGTTTCATCTTAAACTATGTGAGATCATAATAACATCATGATATATTTGAAAAATTCATTACCATCTAACTTAAATTTACAGATATTTTTACAGACTCGTACGTTTTATAATCATTGCATAAAAACGTGTCACAGAAAAATGTTAAGTTTTCTCAATAAAATCATATTGACGTGTTGTTCATGCCCATAAGAATCGTATACTTAAGCATTGCGCACAATTTTACATTGGTAAAATTTATATATAGATATTCTGGCCGATGCTAAAGTGTGCACAATTAAAATGTGTATAATTCTTATGTGTATAAACAAACCAATGCCATCGTATTTATATCTGTAGATTAGATATGCCTATAATTTCAATATTCGGATATATGGAAGTGAATTTATTCTCCAAGATAAAATACTGATTACTCAATTCATATATAAACATTAAAAATATTTTTTTGCCTAGCGGGCCAAAAGTACTACTTTCCCTCCCGGCGCCGAATCGGGAACGTTGTATTTTCGTCCTCGATAGGTAAAAAAATAGTATACGCTCCACGGTAGGTAAAATGGCAAGCCCACAGGACGTGTTTGACACCCTCGCCTTCGACTCGGGTGTCAATTTACACGTGCTATGAGCTTACCAATACTTTACCTCCCTAGGTGCGTAATATACTATAAATCACAATAGCGCTTAAGTTTTAATTCTTATTCAATAACATTATATTAATAAAAACAATAGAAAAATATTTAACTAACGAAATCAGCGTAGTAAAGCACAAATTAGTTTTAAAAACTTATTCGATATTCAGGAAGATGCGTTAAAAATTTCCAAACATTTCCTTGTACTTTACAAAGGCTAACTTCACTGATATCATGAAATTTCATCGATATCGAATGATTAAAAAACAGTCATGGGAATAATTGTAATTATTCAGTAAAAATGTGATCATTTCAAAAATGTACATTAAATACTGTATTTTATGCCTACAAACCCATATCTGTTTAAAAATCAAAGTCTTTCGCGCACTTTAGAAACTCCAAATATAGGGTTCATAGTTCATTGGGTCAGTTTGCTCCATATGCGGTGCATGAGCAGTATTTCCCATCATACACGAGGGGTAAGTAACGTTTGCACTGGTGTGGCTAGGAATCTGCGGGACGATCGTTGACAGAGCCAGTCTGCAATCAGGTCTCTGTTGCATCACTGGT
The DNA here is from genome assembly GCA_900474385.1 of Ormyrus pomaceus. Classification (NCBI taxonomy): domain Eukaryota; kingdom Metazoa; phylum Arthropoda; class Insecta; order Hymenoptera; family Ormyridae; genus Ormyrus; species Ormyrus pomaceus. The sequence goes on along the minus strand of UCOM01000532.1, from coordinate 18,510 downwards.
CCCATAACTTGGAGTGCTTGAGATGGCGCTGAACTTTGTGGACATAGTGGAGGAGGTGGTGGAGGCGCGAGAACTGCCGGTACAGGAACGGTTGATAAATCATGTGTTGTCTGTATGATTGGTGGAGCTAAAATTGTATTTGGTATTCTAAGTTAGTTATTTTAAAAATGGAAGGATAGAAACTCGTAGATGACTTACGTTGTGTTTGATTTTGGAACTGAATATTTGGTTCTTCTGGCATGACATTGGTTGGGGGTACGATATTTTTTACAGATGATGTTTCTTGTGGTCTTTGTTTTTTGCTGGTTAGTTTAGAATTATCTTCAGGATTTTGATTACGCTTTTTATTAGATTTTTTCTTCTCTCCATTTCCTTTTACTTTGTTAGATCTGTTACCACTAGGTTGCCAAAGATGAACTGTATGAACAGCATTTCCTTCTCTAAAAACATATTATTAATATTATTATTGTAAATTAAAAAGTATTATTTGTATTTCAATTAAATAAAAGCAATACCCTTGTTTCTTTCCCAGTTTCCAACTGTGAATCCCGGCTTTGTGCAACCTTTCTCTAATGGTATCAACACTACATTTCAAGCCAAGAGCAGGAGCTACGAATTTTGCTGCTGTTAGTGGATTCTGTGTTGCCATTGCAACGATCGCATCGTCTTGTTCCTTTGTAGTAATACGTCTTCGGCCTTTCCTTTCTTTAGTTTGTACATTACCTTCTTTATGCCAACGATCCAACCACCTTTTTACAGTCCTTTCCTGAAAATTAATTTTTTGTTTTAAAAACTGATTACTTCACGCTTTAAGCAAAATAAAAAATGATTTTTACAGATCTGTTTATAGCAAGTGCAATTGACAAAGTAGATAATCCTGCTTCAGACATCCCAATCATGCGATTACGAATTTCAACACTCGTTTCAAGTGTTCCTTTAACTTTACCACCTTTCTTCTTCTTGTCTCTTTGCGATTTTTTTCTTTTCTTTGAGCTGCAACTACTATTTTCATTACTGGCTTCATCATCCACACTTGAATTTTGACTGTTTTCATTACAACTACTGGAGTTGGAGCAGACATCTGAGCACACATTTATTATGTCTTGAGATTCATTTGATTTTTCATGAGATAATTGAGAGAATTCTTGATGCTGCTCTACATGATGATCAATCTTTTGATGAGTAGGTTGTGAAAGAATTGGTGGTTGCAAGGTTTGTATATGTGAAAGGTGTGCATCATGTTGACTAAGAACTTGAGAACTGTGTAACTCAGAATGTGTCTGAATGTGTTCTGTTGGTTCCTCATGATGAATTGGATTAGGTTGGCTCTACAATTGAAAATAATTTCATAATTTAGTTCAATGAATTTAAAATGTTTAATGCTATTTTACTGACCTGTGGATAGTGATGAGCACCAAGATCAAGAGGCCAATTTTGTGAAATATTAAGTCCAGGATGATGATGATAAATTGGGTGAGGTTGGGGCATTAAATTCAGTGAATGACTATATTGATTTGGATTGTTAGATATCACTGGATGAGGAACTGGAAGAGGAGGTGGAACTGGTGGTGGTGGCATAGGCTGCATTTCACTAATTTGTGGCTGAACTTGACCATTTTGTGGTAAATTTGAAAATGCAAAATTCTGTTGCAGATCAGGTTGCTGTTCAATAGGCTCATTAGCATTAGGTGCTCCGTCCTCATCAAAAGAAGACTTTGTTTTAGCTTTTCGAGGAGGAAGTTTCTTCTTTGGAGGAAGATCACTAGTTTTAGTATCTCCTTTAGGTATCTCCTTTGATGATTTTTTTTTGCCAAGTTGAGTACCTGTAGGTCTCCAAACTGCTTGTTGAATTCCTGATCCATCCACCACACTAAAATATTTATAATTAGTAATTAAAATAACCAAAATAATAATCTAAGACTGAATTACATACGCCATAGAAATTTTTTGAATATGTTTCCTAGAGGGACTCCAATTATGAATCCCAGCTTTGTGTAATCTTTCTCTAACAGTGTCTACAGAACAATTAAGTCCTAAAGCTGGAAGTACAGCTTTTGCAGCTGTTATGGGAGTTTGAGTCGCTAGGCGAATTATTGCTTCATCTTGTTCTTGAGTAGTTGCTCTTTTACGACCACATCTATCACGAGTTTCTACTGTCCCTTCTTTATCAAATCTGTTAAGCCACCTTTTAACTGTTCTTTGCTGCAATAAAAAAAATAAAATGATTATTTTTTATTCATATTTAAAATAAACAGATTTATTATCTTTTACAATTCTTTTTTGATAAGAAATTTTTCACTTGATCTGATGGAAGCAAACAAGAAATTAATTAATTATCCCTTCATCGTGACCTCTTCTTCTGTATTACCTCTATCAGATAAGGTAAACATTTTCTTACAAAAAATAAATAATTTTTTTAACAGATTAAAACTTGTGAAAATGATATTTACAGAACAGTTAACAGCAGCAGCAATTTCTCGAAGTCCCAAACCAGCTTCATACATTCCCACCATGCGGTTCCTAATCTCTGGAGTGGTTTCGTGAACTCCTCTAGTTTTTCCCATTTTTAATGAAATATTAGGATCATAGGCAACTGTATACATAAAAACATGTTAATTTAAAAACATTATATTATTATTTCCCAAAATTGACTTTTTTCACAAATGCTTGAACAATACGTAGCAAACTTACACAATCTGAATTCTTTGAATGAATGTGTAAAACAGAAACAAGTAGCAAAAATAAAAAATTTAAAAGTGTTTCATCACTCTTTTGTTTACCTTTTAACAGTCGGACTTTAAAGTCATAATCGCGACTTCAAGTTTTCAAGCAGTATATTAAAAAGTTCAAAACGATCAAACCATACTCCAAACTCCATTTACCTTCAATAATACTAGAAGTACATTGCGAACAACCAGTTTTGCAAAAAGAGAGCAAGCAGCCACGTGACCAGTCGGTCGCTACTTTTTCCTCTCCCTTTCTCGTGCATTATAAACACCGTCTCCGCCAAACATTTTAGCAGCGTCGCGATCGAAGCACTCTACGTCTCTCGACCGCATTACGGTTCCTCCAGCATTGGCGAGGAGAGTGCGTTTCTCCGGGAAAACGCCGGGCTCTCGGCGAGAAAACAAAAGGTAAGGGAGTGGGAGACGGCGAAAGAAAAGGCCGGGCGCGGTCAATACTTCAGCTGTACAATCTATGGAGCTCGTATCTTGATACTCTGCTATTGCTGCTCTTCGTCAGGAAACGAAAAACTGTGACTTCTGAATTAAAGCTGCGCTTCGGAGACATATTTTAAAACACTCAGAACGGTGAAAGAAGGCTGATTTACAGGCTTTTAAAGTTAAAAATACAGATGTTGGTTCTTTAAATTTAGGCAGATTGGAGGACTATGGATGCGCGCGCGACACAGTAAAACAGATATAGATATGTTGTGTTTCCTGCAAGTCCTCGCGACAGCCGCTAGAGGCGCCAGGAGATTACGAAACTTGTATACACAACATATACATGTGAAGGTGCGTATCTGTGTAGACTCTGACACCGTTTGTACTTTGATACAAAAGCTACGTGAGAAAATCCTCATTTCTTTTACTGCGCTTTCTAAACGTTAAAACTTTTTCTTTGCACAAGTAATTATTATTATTTTTATTGAAAACTAATTTCTTACACTATATTGTAAATTAAAAATTGTTTCTACATTTTTTTTGCCTGCTTTTTTTATTAGTGGATATTCTTTTAGAACACTTCATCTTGGATTTTTAAAATTCTTCAAGACTATACTTTATTTATAATTTCAAAAACAATTATTAACATTTTTAGTTTTAAAAATAATTTACAAATCATTGCAACTAAAATTCTGAAAACATTTGTTCAATTCATCAGGAGTTAAAAACTTCTTAATTAATACATAAATACAAAATTTTCAGAGAAAACTGGATTATAGGAGACTGTATTTAAGGTATTAAGTAAAAAATTGATTAATTCTCCGGAACTGTGTTATAGCAGTTATAAATAAAAGTACTTTAAAAAATTAATTTAATTTCTCCTAAAACATATATTTCTCATCAAACCAGTCGCGAAGCATTAAATCATACATTCAATAAAAGGAATCCAGTTCACTCATATACCGTTCCTTCATCGAGAGCGGATATCATACGCAAAAATTTTTTTTAATAAAACGCAGAAGTTAATGCATCACAAGTTCTGCTTACTTTTAATTAATTAAAATCAGTCTTGTACATTCTATGACGACGTCGTACGGTTTATTGAAAAAAATCGATTTTAAAATATCAACATTTTTAATATATTTTGCTAAATAAATACGAACACTTTTTAAACGTATATTTTCAAATTTTAATTAATTATCATTTTATTGAACATAAAAAGGGCAAAAGAAGTAGACAAATGTATATTCACAAATTCATTTATTTGTTTCAATTCAAAACCAGTTACCAAGAAATTATCGTCGCCCAGTAGCCTCTTTTATCGAAGTAACATTTTCAAATAAAAAACAAAACAACAAACTCCACTCGAAACACCCGAATTTGAACTTTTAACATTTTATATACCGCATGGAATAAGGCGTCTTCCACTATACGCGACATCGCACAAACGGTATAGTATATACCTTTGAGTACGAGAAAAGCAGTCAATAGCAGTTCGGCGCTCGGAGAGATCCGCGAAGCCGGCAGCTGTACAGTCGCTGCAATTATTTTCACCGCCGGCCGTTGTTCCAGGCCGGGCAGTGCTTTTTCTGCGGATACGACTATTTTAAGAATTCTTTTTCATAAAGCTGCGTGCGAGGCTTTTCTGCCTCGGGGAAAGTTCGTTAACACAAAGGGCCGTTTTTGCGAGGCGGCGCGCGGAATAATGCTTTATATTTTAATTTCCGAGTGTTTTGCGGCTGTGCTGCGAGCTTTTTTCGTTTTCCAGGCTCGGTATTCGATTTTGATTTGTTTTCACGAGTGGGCTTTTATTCGTGTCCTTTTACGAACCTGAAAAGAATTTTTTATTGTTCGGAAATGAAGATTTAGTAGAATTTTTACTTATATTACAAAGCAATTATCAATTGTATTTTAAAATAAAGTAATTATGAGGTTTCTTGCTACCTCTGTTAAATTTTTAAATATCTGTTCAAGTCAGTTTAAAATCTTTAATTATTAAGTTTGTGATTTTAGTTACATTTTATTAATTTTGTGTCAGTAAAAGCTCATCATGAACGTCTAAATTGCAATCATGATTATTTGAATAAAATTTCATAATCATTGATCTGGTGTAATTAACAGATAGTAATAATACCACAATTGATGGAATAATTCAAACTGGATATGATATGAATTAATTAAAATAAAGGAACGCAAACGGGAGAATTGCAAGTATATTAAAATCGGTATTTAACACTTTAAAGTAACTTGTTTCTTAAAAAACTTTTACTTTAAATAAAAGAATAAGTAATATCAAGAAAGGATAATATATTAGCATCATTTTTCAATCGCTTTCAAATTCAAATAACAAATTCCTGAATTTTTTGCGTCAATTAAATTCATTATCCGCAGTTTTTCAAGAACAAGAGCGATTCAAAGTATAACATCCAGTTCTGCCAAAACTTTTTAAACCTCCTTACAACGAAATAAATTAAAATTATTTATTAATCCACTCATTATTCAAGGCAAACTTTCCAACTCTAAAATATATTAACTCTAATACTTAATAAAAAGCAGCTTATTCTTCACCCCGGTACTCCTGGCCTTATCAGCACTTTGCACCCTCTGGCTCGATCCGTAAATTTTTCCCCGGGAAAAATCCACGGAACCGCGTCCCGTCGCCACTTCGAGCGAAAAGGGTTTTTCAAGTACAAACGTTCCTCCGTCCGCGTCAATGAGAAAAAAGGCTTCGCCACCGCGAGCAGATAGTCTGGGAGTCGCTCGCGCGAGCTTTCAGTAGATACGGCCGCGTCTTGCAAGACAGACGTTATCGCCGGGCGTTCGGTGCGCCAGGCGGAAAAGCTTTTTTTCGCCGGGTTTAATTAGTTCTGCCTTTTTTTTTTGCAGGGCTTTTTTGTTCATTAGCAGGAAGCAAGGTGGCTTTGTGCTTTAAGAGAGGAGCCGCGCGACTCTTTTTAGAGGCTAAATTCACTTTGAGATGACTTTTTTGTTGGGGGGCTCTGAACGCCTTTGTCTTAGAAATTTTTTTCTGTGTTTGCAGCGTTTTAGGTGCAATGTTCGTATTAATTTTATGGTACTGTGCACAATTTTCATTAATATTTTACGCTTTGCTTGTGCTTCAATGGCGACGAACGAAAAATTGTTGAAAGTGATAAATAACTAAAAGTAGTGTGTGAGAAATTTTAATTTAGAGATGGAAAACGAACTTTTAGGGAGCTACGACGAACGATTTTGAATAAAAGATGGCAAAATGTTAAAATGTCGAAGGCAATCATTTCAATAGCATTTAATAAGCGTTTATTGATGTTGCTCCCGTTTTAATTAAGTTACTTTGACGTGTTATCAGCAATATATGAAACCAAAAGTTAATAAAGTTAGAACAGCTTTGGTCTTACCTTTAACGCAAGAGGGAGGACGATATTAATTTCCACCATGATCCGCTAAAAACTTTGACTCTCGAAATACAATTTTTCCTTAAAAAAAAAAAGCAGCCTGTTTTACAGCGTTTCAAGCGGCCGCGAACCGCGAAAAAATTCCCGCTTCAAAGTACACCTCCGAAACTCATGCAAATAGCGAGCATTAACTTTCAGCTCACGTACAGGCCGAAATTCGAGGCGGCCGGGGGCGGGGGGGATCGTATTGACCCAGAAAATCGCGCGTGCATCGCCGGGCGCGCGCGTTCTCTCTTTCTCGGCGGAGTTCCTTTCAGCCGGCCGGAAATTGAAAAACGATTCCGGCTGTGCCGGGCGACGACACCCGCCGGCGCCGCGAAAATCTTCCATTTCCCCCGAGAGGATGAAAAATTAGCCGCTCGCCGAGAGCGCCGAGGAGTCGAGCTGCCTCTCGGCGCTCGACAGCTGATGAGACCTCGGATTGCCTTTGAATGGGGGGGAGGGGGGAGGAGGAGAAATGCCGGTGCGTCTGCGGGAATTTCGGAGGTGAATTGCTGGAAAATTTCAGGCGGTTTCTGCGGGGGAAATGACGGCGAGGCTCGGGGTCAGGTTACGTTAGAAAAAGAGAATGAAGAGAATGCTGAGAATTTAGTTTGCTTTGGATACTTTTGATGTGCCTGCACGTTGGAAAAAGGTACTGCGAAAGTTAAAATGCGAAAAATAAATTTGTGTGCTGCGGGAAAAATTTTGCATAAAGTTACATGTAAAGTAACAGGTATGTTGACTTGTATATATCTGTTTTCATACAAAAACTATTTTTAAAGGTTTGAAAAGTAAAATTTATTTTCCATTTGAAACTTTGAAAAAAGAAAAAGTTTATTTCATTTAAAGGATAAAAAAAACAATTCAAATCCATAATAATGAAAGTATATGAGCCGATTTTTGATATTTGTATTTTTTCGCGAAAAAAAGAACACCCGAAATTCGACTAAAGAATCAATCATTTTTTCAATTTCCGAACCATTCGAACGAAATCGCTTTCCTTCCACTAGACTGCACTTTTCCATCAACTATACAAAGTAAATAATAAACAGCTTGCAAATATTTACACCGCGATAAAGAAGAATTCTCAGACGAATATTGCATCGCAGCTTTCTGCAGAATTACGACTAGACTTGAATTGTGCTTTCGGACGGCGTTCTACGGTTATTGAAAACTAGATATGATTTATTATTGAGCCCCGAGCGAGCCGTTATTTACCTTCCACGCAAGAAAACTGCCCCGTCGGCACTTCGAAAGGTACACAACGGCAAATTAATCAGCCCCTATATTATGTTGGCTCGAGGAAATGAAATTAGTTTTGCAAGGGGAAGGGAAATAAAGAACTAATAAGCGTTTTCTGATGAAATTTTATGGATTAATCATATAGTTGTGTAACTTTTGGGTTTATTTTTGGCTTTCATAGCGGTGCAAGAAGAACGATTTCAATAGCTTTGAAAATTGAGCTTAGTTTGCTGATTGCTTTAATAACAATGAGCATTTTCTGATGGAATTTACGTAAATGAAGCTGTCTGTATTATTTTTAAATTTAATTATTTAAGCGTTCACAAGTAATTTAAGCTGCTTTTCAACGTTCGGCTTTTAAAATCGAAATTAGTTTTGCAATTGTGAGCAAAATGAAATATAACAATAAGCAGATCTCATACGCTAATCCTATTTGCAGTATTTTCATTTGACTATGTTTCCATTTGTTTGAAACTACATTAATTAAGTAACGGCAATATTTTATGACCTGCTTCTTCGAATTAAAAAGACAAAGTACAAGTGTATAATAAGTTTTAAAGAAAATTAAATAAAGTTTCACATAAAACATTTTAATTAAAGTTCTATTAAAGTTGAAATTCATGTTCAAGTTTTCTGAATACGGAATACCTATATAGAAATTCTTTTTAATTTTCTTTAAAAAGTAGCTTTACATTTCTTAAAGTAAAAATGCAAATGCAAAGCAAATCAATTTTTAATATTAACTCCACCAGTTTCCACTGACTTTTTATTAATTATCGAATATTAGAATCAGCAATAAAAATCGATATCCAGGCACATTTTTCTTCAATTACCATTAAATTTCCATTAATGAATCCACCAAATGAAAATTCATAGACCTCTAATTGCCTTGACGGCGGTCCCTAAATTCCCAGGTAAAAGTAAAGCCGAAAACATATACATAACCCACCCGCCCCCAGCCACCTGACCTTCTTCCAACTGCAGGACCAGCCCCAGACTCTCTTTGACTTGAGCGGCGTCCTTCGCGACTCGATTCTCCGCGCTAAAAATTTCAAGACACGCAAACGATCGCGACCCCAAAAAAAGGTCGCAGGAGCCGAAAATAGCCGAGAGAGAGAGAGAGAGAGAGCGAAAATAGAACGATTGGCCGCAGGATCCGGACGAGGGGACTGCATAAACTGCCGCATCCGACGATCCGCCCCAACGCGTCGCTAACGGTTAATTGCGCCGTACACGACACTTGATCTACACTGACCAGTTTTTCAGAGCCTCGCATTATGCTCGTCGTGAGAGGGTGGAAGTTTTCGAAGGAGCTGAAAGGCTGCTTGAATTTTGCCCGGGATTTCCGGGGGATCAAAGGACTTTTCTTTGAATAGAATGGAATCAAAGGACTCGGCTTTGTCCTTTAAATTCATTGCCGCGCTGCAATATCGTAAAGTTCAGGGCAGAAGAGAGCTTTAAGAGGAGCGTAAAGTTTAATTTAATGTACAATTTCTGGGGTGCAATTAAATTTATTTATTAGACATCTGATAAATTAAACTGATTTCTCGTTATTGGCTTATAAATTTAGTTTAGATTTATTGGGCCTTAAAATTGTCACTTTTTTTTACTACGGCGATTTGCTTAAGTCGAGATTCTTCTTGTCTTAAAATAAGACTTCCAAACGACTCTCAAATATTGACTTGAATTAAGTCAAGCCGAGACCTCGAGTAAGATAAAGTCAAATCCTTGAAGATCCGAAAGGTTCCAGTTAATATAAGATAAAAATAAAATAAAAAAAATATTTTTTATGACTGAAAAGTCTCTTTTTTTTATGCTACAGCTCTCTTTATACACATCTATGTATAGATGATTGAAACGGTATTTCCTGTCATTTCACTTGAAAAGTCTATATTCCGATAAATCAATTGTATTCAACAACTTTATATACACAAACAAGTCGGTTTCGTTTAAAATGAAACGTCTACTAATCTGAGATTCATTGTTTTGAAATTAAATTTCAAACTTTTGCAAACTGCTTATTTTTAATAACACTAAAATTAATGTGAATTTCACTCTAATACTTTAATTTCTAAATTAATTCCGAAATTTCTAAAATACTGAGGTATACCCACGAAAGAATTTTCCGAAACGAGCGAACCATAAACCTCGCAAGGGGCAACAAATCAGCGTAAGATAAAACCACTTTTAACATTCCTTTATCGCGACGTACAATGCGAGTTGCCTCCCTTTTATTCAAATTCCCAGCGCACAAAAAACCGCTCTCTCTCTCTCTCTCTCTCTCTCTCTTCTCCCGTCGCAATAAGTACGAAACCCGCAGCGATACGAGCTTCCTACACACGAAGTGGAGCGCGAGCATCCGGATAACGGTCATTCACAGAGAGATTCTCGTTTTCGGAATCAATATTGCCGAGTACTTTTTGCAGAGAGAGAGAGGAGGAGGGGGGGGGGACAAAATAATTAAGAAATGGATTAAATTAGCAGAAGGGCTCGTCGACGGGGCGGAGAGGGAAAGTAGGTGAAATGCCCGGAACGGATTGCCGAGATTTGGAACGCTGCCGCGAGCACTTAATCTAGTTTTTCCACCGTCGCGTCCATAATTTTATCCCCAGTTTCTTGCATGGAAATTAGCGACAGGGCAGTTTTGCGCGAGTGTTATTTGGGAGAGGCGGTTTTCGGGGGCCGCGGATGTCTGGGGGTTGCGCTCGTTTTCATAAATAACGGAAAGAGGCGGGGAATTTTTTTTACGGTGAGTCGGGAAAGTGATATAAGTTTGTGGTGGAAATAAATGATAATTTTTGTGTGTTATAAATCAACTGTGGAAATGCGAAACTACATTGGAGCTCGTGATATTAGACAAATATTTTTGGACGGCATAAAAAGTATTAGATAAGCATCGCCGTGTGTATTTTTAATGGAACGTGTTTTTCAATTTTTACTTACGCAGAAAATGCTGTGAAACCGTGTACTTCCTTTATTATGTAGATTTATAGTACAAAGCTGAAAAATATACCTCTAGAATTCAACTTTTCTGTTATCATCATTAACATGTAATACTTTCTTTTGAAGAAAAGAGCAAAAAGTTTTTGTTCCTACAAAATGAAACTATAATATAAAAGTATCTTGGAAGAATTTCAAAACTGTGCAGCACATCAAACCTCCTTTCTTTAAACCCAATTATTAAATGTTACGCTTTTAAAAATAATTAATAATACTCCAACCCTCTCTCTCTCTCTCTCTCTCACATTTCCCACAATTTTCACTCGCAGAAACATCGCGGGGTTAACGACCTGAAGCCGAAAAAAGCCCCGGACAAACTGATTACGCAAAAAGTCGGACGTAAAAAGCCGCTAAACTCCGAGCTGACAAATGCACTCGAGCCCGTTTTTTTTCCGCACATCCACCCCCGTATATAATCCCTCGGCAAAAAACACGCGGCTCTCCGAAAACTGAAAAGTTCAATCCCGGCCGAATTCCATTAGCATACATTAAGAGACGAAGCGAGAGATCATAAGCTTGCCGAGTGCGGAGGAAAAAATAGGGGGAGGCATTCGGCTTCATAAAAGGGCTATTAGCATAGCAGCTGCTGGAGATTGAGAGCCGGAGCGAGTTCGGGGACCGAAATTCGCCGGTGAATCGGAGGCGCTTATCGGTTCGATGCTTGCGCGGATTGATTTAGTATTGGGGATTGTCGAGGAAACTTTGGTGAATTGAAAACTTTTTGTTTTCGTTTTCGGCCTCGGAATTTCTCGTTTTTTTTTAAGTTTTTCATAAATTTCACTTAAAGCTCGGGAATGTTTATAAGCATATATTCGCTTGCTTTAGATCCACGCTTTTGAGCATAATTTAATAGGAAATTAGAGGGGGATTAAGTCTTGAAATGAATAAATTAGCATTTCGCTCGCAAAATAAACAACGAGCCATTCTGAATCGGAACAGCGGTGTATACTTCCTGACATGTGACGTGCGGTAAAAACATCGATTCGCTTCCTGCGTTTATAAAACTTCCTACTGAACGCTATTAGCTCGTGAATCCTTATATTTCTTACCCTAAACCAAATAAATGCACTCGTTTGTTTATACTGCAGAATTTGCCAGAAAGTTTAAAAATGTTTTCCACTTTATAAGGTCGTCCTGATTAAAAAAGCGTAGAGCATTTTTTGAAATACGAGCTTATAAGCAGCCTTGGCAACCGATGCAAAGAAGTTCCTACTTGAAAAAAGGTTTTTGTTAAATTTTTCTATAGATAGGCTTTTCTTAACCAGGACAGCAGTATATATGTATAAACGTGTACGTAGTATACAATAAAAACATCGATTCGCGCGCATTTTATGCATATCTGTATTTGCGAAACTTACTTTTTGAATTGAATAGAAAAATTTTCTTTGTGATACTACTAACAAGACCTTTACAATTCAATCGCGTCGATACTGACTATTATTCGTTGAATAAATCATTTCCTTCAACCGAACATTCACCAAACATTATTCGATTCGAAAAACCTTAAAGAAAAGTCGTTTGCTCGTAATAAACTAAAACAAACTCCATTCCTCCCGTAAGCCAGCTACATCCATTTACCTCCGAACTGTGCGCGAGCAACAATCTTTGGAAAGAGAGCTCGTCGAAGGTTTCATCTCCCCCGCAGCCTACGTCCTCTCCCCCTAATTGAGCTCCTCCAATTCCGCGAGCACGCACACGTACACACAAGCGCCAGCGCATATGTATCCCAACGCGATCCGGCAAAACTCAGCCTCCACCCTCTGTGCAACCCTCGGCTCTCGCAGCCCTATCAATCCCTTACTCGCGAGCGTAAGCGCTCCCTCTCCTCCCGCGCTTTCTCTCTCTCTCTCTCTCTCTCTCTCTCTCTCTCCCCCGGCACGGTGGGAGTGGCGCCGCCGCCGCCGCCAGGCAAGCCAGTCGGGCAGGCAGCAGGCAGCTTCGGCGCTCAGTCGCGCAACCCTCGCTGCCCGCGGCACGTCGCCATGGAGTGCAGCCGGCCCGCAGCTCTGATCCTCCTCAGCCTCGTAATCGTCGGCGTCAGCGCCGCCGGGGTGAGTATACGCGCCGTTTTTACAGGGGGCGCTGCCGCGCTCTTGTTTTTAGCCGCGCCATCGAGCGCGATTTCGATCTCGCACCCGATATAATGCGCACGGCTGATCGATCGAAAAACCTTTCCTTTTTTTTTGTTTTTTGTCCGTTCATTGTTCCAGACGAGGCCCAGCTTCGTGTCCGACAAGATGATCGCCACGGCTGCCAGCGTCGTCAACGCCTGCCAAATGCAAACGGGCGTGGCCACCGGTAATAATTTTTCTTTTCCGGGGGCTCTGCATACGCTGGGTTATTTGCTCGCCGAAGCCGCGTGCGCGCCTCGCTAAGTTTCGGGGCTGCGGATTAGAGTTGAGCGCGCGTGCTTAGAGGCAAGTTGCGGAGTTGGAGCGGGGTAATGCGCTGCGTTTTATTTGAATTAGTGCATAAAGTTGATGCCGTTACTGCTGATTCTTCAAAAAAGTTAGCGCGCAACTCCCGCGCTCGACAACCTGCTCAAGTTCCGCGGGGCTGTGCGTGGAATCTCGTTAGATTTTTAGTTTAAGTCGGGGTAATTCGTGACTTCTGGAAAGTTTATCTTTGTAGAAATTGGATTTTTAGAGAGTTGAATGATAAAAGTTTAATTCGAGGGGAATTATGGACCTTTTAAAGGAAGTGGGATTATTTTTAATGCTAGAAAATCGGCTTAAAAATTGAAATTTAATCAAGTTTTGCGTAAGGGTATACACTGAGAAAAACATCAAAAGAAAAATTACTATGTTTTGTGGTAAATTACTGTGTATTGTGGTAACCGAAGGACAGACTCTAATTATGGCCAATTTTTACCATAATAATAGAAAAAATTAATATTTTGAATTAGAAAAATTATTATGACTGTTTTAAAAATTACTATGTTACTTATTATTATGGTAAAAATGGGCCATAATTTGAGTCTGTCCTTCGGTTACCACAATACATAGTAATTTTTCCTTTGATGTTTTTCTCAGTGTATCAATTATTCGTTCGTGTCACGTCGAATTACCGTTGTGACTGAAATTAACACACTCCCAAGATCCATCAAGTTCGCAAAAGCTCATCCTCGTAATTATCACGTTACGAGCCATCAGCGGCGGCGTTGAGGGGCAGCGGGGCGAGCAAAGTGCGCGGGCGCACTTTTTTCCCTCCTTAAACGCATCTTCTCGCAGCCGCGTCGCGCGCCCATATACGTGTACGACCGCTCGAGATTCTCGGGGTTATTCATGGGCGGCGCTCGAGTGCGACTCACTTCGCGGCGGCCGCTTTTGTCTCGCGAGTTGACCGGCGCGGATTAGCGTCGCGCGAGGAGATCGTAATGAAGATTAATGGTCACTTTTCGCGCGGAAAAGCGACGGCGAGGCATCATTAGCCGGCTTTTTTACACCGCTGCCTTTTCAATATTGATGCCCGGAGTGCTTCTTCTGGAAGGCGCTTATTGTTTTAGCTTGTCTATTAAGGGGATTAGGGGTAATGGTTTGTTGCAACGACAAGTAGCAACAAACGGCTTTCTTGTTGTCCTACAAAAAGTTAACTGTTTAGTGCTGAGTGGATGCATAATTTACTGATTAAACTAGTGATTACTACCTCAGTTCTGCTAAAGTTTATAACTACAGTTTGATAAAAGATTATAAAGTTTTTATTTTGAATATTTTTAATAAAATTTAAATTTCTTCTTTCTTATTACTTTATATACTTGTAAAAGTTCACTATTATTTTTTATCAAAAACAAAGATCTTACACTGAATATTTTGTGAATATCCGTTTGCAGAGATCTATCTTAATCATACAATACTTATTTTCAATAAAGCAACACTTGAATCGCAAAAATTGTACACGAAGAAAAATCCCTAGTAAAATTTACCTTAAATTTAAGTAAAAGTTGCTTAAAAAGGTAAGCAAACACGTTAAGTAAAATTTACTCAGCTTTGTAAGTAAATTTTACCGAATCCAAGGTGCCATTTTTCTTTCTGTCTCTCTCGCACGTGCGGTGGCTTACTTAATAAATCAAGTAAATTTTACTTAAGTCAGAATCAGTACCTTTTACTTCAAATTTTTAAGTAAATTTCACTAGCGATTTTTCTCCGTGTACAATTAACCCTGAAAGGACATCACGCTCGTCCACTTTAATTTGCCTCGCAAACCGCGAGCGACAGGCCTCGCAAAAAAAAGACTCGCTCCGCTCATAAATATTCAAAAAGACCAGCTCCCTCTCTCTCTCTTTCTCTCTCTCTCTCTCTCTCTCTCTCTCTCTCTCTCTCCCGCGAGTCTAAACAAAAACAAGGACGGACGGCGTTCTTCGCCGTGATATTCGAGGAGCGGCGGCGCGCTTAAATAAAGCATCCCGCGAAAAACAATTTCGAGTGCGTGAGAAACGAGGCTATGAGCGCGGAATAACATCTTGAGACGTCGCGGAATTCCAATTACACGAGCCGCACAAAGTGCGTCTTTTCCATTCTTCGCCGCGCGCGAGAGGTAATGCAGGAGACAGCGAGTTTCCTCTCGAGGGGGGTGACTTCTTTCTCGCGCGGGCTGCCTTTTATTTCCTGCCGAGGCTGTCTTGCCGCTCGCTGCTGCTGCTGCTGCTGCTGCCTGAAAGGAAACGCTGAGAATAATTGGACGTGGAGGGGCGCCTGAATTTGCGCTTCATCGTTTTTCTTCGAGCGAGGATGGATGGATCGTGAAGGATTGCAGGTTCATCTGTTTTCATCCGATGTAAGAATGAAGTTGGCTGAGCGTTACCCTATCTTCTCGGATGTAGAAATCAAAATACGCATTTTGTTTATTTTATAGTACTGTTTATTTGAGGAATTATTAAGTAAATCTCGATTTACAATTCTCAAAATTATTAATACTTTTTTCGGGTCAGAATTCAAATCGTGCAATTAATTATTTCACTAACAAGTGCTACCAAAAAGCATTTATAGATTCCTAAAGATATACAAGAGGAAATTGAGAAAAATCAAATACTTCCTCTATACTCGATTTACCAATAAACTCATCATCCCAGGTGAAAATTTAACCTCCCCCACCGGCCATTTTTTTCCCTTTCCAATACATCTGAATTCCATCTTCTCCCCTCAAAAATTTTCCGCCACGAGTTTGGTACTTATCGATTCAGCAGCGCCGGTCGCCGATGTTCCGGGAGTAATCGAGAAAGACGTCAGCGGTTTAAAATTACTCTTTCGCATTATTGACCTCCATTATTTTTTCCTGCCGTCCTCTCGCCGCGGCTTAATTACTTCAATTGTGTTGCGTTTTGTCGAGGCGCACTCGACCGACTCGATTTAT
This sequence comes from Ormyrus pomaceus, assembly GCA_900474385.1. NCBI lineage: Eukaryota > Metazoa > Arthropoda > Insecta > Hymenoptera > Ormyridae > Ormyrus > Ormyrus pomaceus. The sequence goes on along the minus strand of UCOM01000532.1, from coordinate 2,321 downwards.
TTCGCGGGGAAAGAAAGAACGAGGGAAGTAGAGTAAAACGAGTGTTTGCCCGCGAGCCTCGCAATCTGAGAACTGAATCTCGCGAATTTGTTTGGACGATGCATTGTTTTAGTTTATTTTATTCTGAAGGAGTGAATTATTTTTCGACGAAATAGAAAAGTAGTCACGACGGACTTAATTGATAGTACAGGAGCAGCTTTTTTAATTACTGGTTTTTTGTGCTCTAAAGAGTGTTATTACACGAAAAGAAAAGACTAAGCAGGCAGTGCTGTCTTTAAGGGCGGGTTTACCGGGCCTGGGCCCAGGGTCCCGAGCTTCAAAAGGGCCCCGCTTGCCAAAGAAATTTTAAGATTTGTAGTAAACATTTCAAATGAAAAATTTAAATTCAATATTTTTAAATAAAATTAAAAAATTTTGTTGTTAAAATTCTACTAAAACAGTTAAATCTTTCAAAACTGAGAAACTTAAAAGCGCAGAATCTTACGTACAATCCGTGCGTTTTTTATGCAAGCAGATACATATCTATAGGAATATTTTTCAAACGACTGTCAATTTTTTAGTTGTTCATGCGCCCCCCCCCCCTCCTTCATGCAAAAATATTGGGGACCAGCAAAATCTTTTATTTAAAACTTTTATTTAAAACTTTTCCAAAAATCAAATATACTGTTACAATGACTGCTAACATAATTCGGATCGTTGCGTGCAATTTGTTTTTACAAGCCTTAATGAATCAATCTTAAATTAAAAATGAAATCACTTAACGGAAAGTCAACTCGAAAGCTGTGCACTTGTAGGTCGATCCGCAGGCTAAAAATTTCCCTCGCCAGTACAAATAAGCTGCATTTACCTCGGAGCAGCGGCGTTGTCGACGCGTCGCTTTCGCGGCTCCATTGATTGAGTTATAATACCGCTTGTCACGATTCATTATGTATTAGAGGCATATTTCACAGCGCGGCGGCACGGCACGTTTTAACCGCGCGCATAAATCGCCGCGAAGCTATGCGTGTCTTTTCGCGTCACGTTATATTGTATTACGTCAAGTGCCCCGAGAAAATTCCCGAGCCGGAGTATTATGCCGAGCTGTTGATCGTTCAGCAAAAGTAGAAAAGCTAGAATGCATTGGACATGTAGGTAAAAGATTTGGTTATCATATGAGGAAATTGAAACAAGATATTAAAACAAAAAACTTAGTGATAGTAAAGTCCTTATGGGCAAAGGAAGACTTACCGATAAGAATATCATCTCAAGAACATCAACATGAGCTCCACGGACGAGTTTCCACAGCATCAAGAGTGTAAGTATAGGCAAGCAGAAGTTCTTGGCTAACTCCAGGATTTTCACCATAAGATTTCTTGCCTCAGCCTGTACTGGAAGCTATCCGTCCAGTGTTCACAAAAATGAAAAGAAAAGTCTTGAAGGTCACCCACAGAATTCCAATGAAAGTTTCAACAACATATTTTGAAGTCGGAGGTTTCCATCTACATCACGAATATGGTTCTTTTTCTAACCACATGACCATGTGATCAGTGCAGGTCTTCACAAAGTACATTTCATTTCTATATATTTTTTTCGGTTATATTATAATATAATTGAAAAAATTTAATATAAAAATAAATTATAAATAAAGATTGATAAAATGTCAATAAAATTAAAAAACGGAAACGAATTAATTCTCAGTCAAATAATAATTAAAAAAGAAAAAAAATATTTACGAAATAATGGGCAAAGGTTAGATGAAAATGGCGAAGGTAGATTTGATAAAATTTTTTTATAATACTTTTTGTATTATATATTAAATGTTTATAGAACAATATCATTTACTTTTAGATAATCCAAATAAGATGCCAAAGAAAGAAAATTTAATTACAAATAAAATGCCACAGAATGAAACTAAAATTAAAATTCTTGGTGATATACAAGTTAATCTATTAAACAAGGAAAAAGTAAAATTGCTTCTAAAAATTTAGGTTTTGTATAATAATGTAAATATATTGTTATATTTGTCATGTAATTTTAGAGAAAAGTTTCTCTTATAGATGCAGTTCGTCTCTTCTAACTGCATTTCTAAATTTATTGATAATAATATTAATGTAAATGAGCTCTCGCATATAACAAGCTTAGAATTTATATATATTTAGCATAACATCTAAATAAATCATTGAATGATATTTGAGGATTTGACACCTATGCCCAAACCAAAAACAAAGATTTTATATGCATCCATGAATTTTTAGTGGTCAAAAAAAAATCATGAAGAATATACTGTATGTAATAAGATAATAATAGTACACAAAATTGCATGGATCTCGCATTATCATTCC